>PVIY010027501.1:0-34155 GCA_004026745.1 Myrmecophaga tridactyla
AGGGAGTACCTCAAGTACACCCCTCACCCCCACCCCCACCCCTGCCACTTACCACCAAGACAACACCAGACCACCCAAAGCTCAGCCCAAAACACTTAGCCTGATTTCTAAAGACTCCTGTGGACTAGGACACCATGCCTGATGAATACATTTACATTTTAGATTGATTTTTAGTCCCTATTTTGCATAGGATTCCATTTCTCATGCAGTACAAAAGAAATATACACCTTATAGTTTTGGGAAAGAAGAAACACATTGTGTGGAAGTTTTGATACAATAATAAAATAGAAGGAACACAAATTAGCTCTCTGTGGGGACTCTTGAACTTTGGTCCTGCACTGGCCTCCAGAGGGTGCTGATGCACAAACCAGAGACCTTGTTTCTGTTGAAGATGCCCATGGACCCCTAACCCCCTCCTCCCTGCAGCTGTCTGAGGAACCCTCACCTAAATCGTGGCAGACAGGAAGAAGTGACAGGATTCAGAGTTCAGAAAGCATCCAAGCTCATCTCAGCACTTTTCTGCCTGCTCAGGGAAGAGCTTCCAGAAAGGGTCTGTGTTTTCCACTATTCAGCCATGCTCCTGCTGCTCATTCCAGTCCTTCAGATGCTTCTTGCCCTGGGTGAGTAAAGTCCCTGGTCCACAGACACTGATGATCACCACCTTTTCCTAGTGAAGTCTGCATTGCTTTTCCTGATATAACCTTTTTTTTTGCAGGAGATGCCAGAGCCCAGTCAGTGAACCAGCCTCAAGACCTTGTGTCTGTCCTTGAAGGAACCTCTTTAGAGTTGAGATGCAACTATTCCTATAGTGGAGCTCCTTATCTATACTGGTATGTCCAGTACCCCAGCCAAGGTCTCCAGCTTCTCCTGAAGTATTTTTCAGGGAACAACCAGGTTAAAGGCATTAAGGGTTTTGAGGCTGAATTTCAGAAGAGTGAATCTTCCTTCAACCTGAAGAAACATATGGTCCACTGGAGTGAGTCAGCTGTGTACTTCTGTGCACTGAGTGACTCAGTGTCTGGAACTGCAGGGGGAGCTGAGCACAAACCACTGTCATGGTGGGTTTGTCAGAGACTCAAATGCTCTGCCTGTGCTTTGTTTAAAGATTTTCTTCTATAATGAGAAACAGGGAAAAGAGGGCAATGCCTGGTAACAATTGTTTCAGAAGTTCTTTGCCCCTTGAGGAAACTACAGAACACTAAATAGTTAATATTCTAGAATGGTGGTGCAACTGTCCTCTTCTCACATAATGACCAGGTGCTCAAGGACTTGCCCTAAGATTGACTGCTCTAAGGGGTGCTATGTGAGTTGAGATGGTGTAGGAGAAGCTGGGTTTTCATGCATGATTTTTAATTTTAAATAACCCAGAAAATGAAAGATGGGGTGTCCTCTTCTTTCCCTCTCAGTTTTTCCTCCTTCTCTTCCTGGTCATTAATGGGTGATTATCTTGGGAATTTTTTCCCCCTTCTCTCACTGTGCTAGTCACAATGTGCCAGAATATTTAGTCTCAGTCCTAAGTACCTCCATTTAGGGGGAATGCTGATGAAATATTAGTCAGTAGTAGGAGAGTGATTGGAATTGTAGAACTTAGAAAACTGTTGCAGGTCATGTTAGTTCTGGGCATTATTTAAAAATAGTGCAAAAGTATGATGATGATTTAGAATCCATCTGTTTCTCCAAAGCCTTTTTCCAACTTACATGTAGCTTCAAATTACTTTGATAATTTAAATTTGGTAAACCTACATAGGAAATTTGTGAGAATGATCTCTGTTGCTTATTCCTTCCATTTGCTGGCATTTAATTCTCATTGCTTTCAACCTGTTCTTGTATGATTTCAATATTGAAATAATAGGGATGAATTCTTACAAGCTAACATTGTCACAATCATGTAGAAAGTTTAGTAACACCAAACTCTGGATAAAATATTGATAAGAATTGCAGTGGGGGATCACTATGCCAAGTACAAGTTCATGATTTTCTTCTGGTTAGGATGAAAGGACTTCATATATAAGAAGCTTTATAGTCATGTGCTCAGAGCCTTGGAGGCTAACCAATATACCCAAGAAGAAGGAGAAGGAGGAAGGAACTTTGTAGCTGCTAACTGGATGTCACTATTATGTGTAAGAGAATGGGTGCATAGGAACCCTCAAAATACAAATAGAATAAGTAGATTACAGTCAATGATACATCTTGGGAAATGGCACACTGGGAAATTATCAGTATGTATGTCTTGGTGGTGATTATATATGGTTAATGGTTTTGAATGATTAGTAGAGGCCAGTAAGAGAAATAATGGGGTGTTAAGAGACATTAAATAATGAATAAGACATTTTTTGTTCATTTATTGTTTTCCCATCTCCTCCCTTCTTTTCTATTGTTGGCCATACATTCTTCTCTCTCTGATCAGCTGATCATCTTCAAGAGACTAATTGTCATCAGCTCAGTCACACTGCCAAATGGGGTTGTTGTGCATACTTCATGCAGATTGATATGAGAAGGACTGCTAGGTTCTTTTGAGTCTGAACTCAGGGTGAGTATTGAAGAAAAATAAGTTCCACACCAAGGACTCCAAGCAGATGGGATGCATCTCCTGCCTCCCCACTCCTAATTCTTTCTGAGATATTATGGTAGTTTCCTATTCTCTTTCCTTTTCTTCCTTAATTTTAAATTCAACATATAGTAGTTAGGTTCAGGTGTCAACTTGACCAGGTGATGGTGCCCTGTTGTTCTGTTGCCATGAACTTAAATCATCAGCATGTGAAATTCATCTCTGTTTGATTACATCTGTGGTTGGCTAAGAGGAGTGTCTTTTGTGATGAGTTGTGTTTAATTTAATTAGCTGCAGACCTGAAAAAGAGAAGTCAGAGGAGCACTCAGCCAACTCAGACCCAGATGTTTGGAGATGCAGAAAGGACAGGCCCAGGTGGTAACCATTTGAATACAGGAGCTGGGAGAGAGGGCCAGCAAACATTACTGTGTGCCTTCCAAAACTAGTAAATTTGTAACTAAATAAATCCCCTTATTAAAAGCCAATTCATCTCTTGGGTGCTGCATTTTGGCACCATTAGCAAATTAGAATAAAACATAAATAAGCCTTCATTAACCAATGAGAATGGGTCTGAAGATAGTAAGTAGTTCTAACTCATCTTTCTTCCACATAATTCCCTTAATCCATCCTTATTTCTGATATTCTCTTTATTTAAAGTGGAGTGGGAAGGCAAAAAAATTTTAAAGCAATCCAAAGGTAGAATGCTTCCTGCATTCCAGAAAATTTTCATATGTCCCTTTCCATTCAACCTACCACATGGAGGCAATTTACATCATTGTTTTGACTGTTTTAGAACTTCAAATCAGTGGAATCATAGAGTAGATACTCTTTTATGCTTGTTTTGTTTTCACTCACCATATTTTTAAAATTCATCTATGTTGTCATGCATATCAGTCATTCATTCATTTTTTATTGCTAATATTTGATTTTATGAATATTATCACAATTTGTTTATCCATTCAGCTGTGTCCATCACTGGATGGACCCAAGATCCTTTAAGGATGTGGCCTTTAGTGCCATTATTAAGGGTGAAGGTAAAGACTGCTTAGGGTGTCTTTTGAGAGTAGTAGCCAAAGCATATTTTTAAAAGTTTTATATTGCCTACAAAAACCCTTTTCTATGTAACATACCACTGATTAAAAAATAGACAAACTTTTTCTGTATTCTGTATGGTGGATGTCATATTTCATTCTTTTCCATGTGACTATCCTGTTACTGCAACACCATTCACTGATTTTTGGGGGGTGGGGGGAAGTGCATGGACCAGGAATTGAACCTGGGTCTTCCACATGGAGGGTGAGAATTCTAAAACTGAACTCCCCATACACCCCAAATTTTGCTGATAAAAATCTCTGTATCTAATATTTCCTATGTAATTTAGCCAAACTTCAGTTATTGATCAAATGTGGATAACTGACTTTAGTTTTTACTGTGTAGTGGGCTTCTGTTACAACATAAACTGATGACCTCTGGAGTTTTTATTCTCATCTAGGACAGTTGATTCTCTTTAGACTTAAAGCTTAGTTGACTTAGCACAGATATTATATCCTATGGTGTGTGCTGAGAAAGTTTGAATGAAATTACACATCCTAACATTTTAATATATTCATTCTAATTTGGTAAGTGATATACAGATACTATGAACAACTTGTAGAAAATTACTATTGCAAGTCTGAAAGTGTCTAAGTCACAATTGTAATCCTTTCAAAACAGTTATTCCAGAAAAGTTTAACCTTAAGGTTCAGAGGCACTTTGACATAAAAGATGAATATTAAAATATTAAAACACTTTTAGGTTCAATTCCCAGAGCCTGCCATTGCCAAAAAAAAAAAAAGCTTTTAGGTAACATCTGAAGAAAATTACACTAACTTATATTTAATGTCAAATATACAACACATTCAATTCACATGTCTAATCTTGGAAACATATAAACAAATTTGTAGGATAATTAGACACCCACACAAATTCTTACAGAGATGTCTAAAACAAGGGAGCACACTTATTGAGAAATAAGTGCATAAAACATAGATATAAAAAGTAGATTGGCAAAATGTTCAAGATATTTGATATGTATAATTGTGACTCCAAATTACTTTTCATTTTATGTTGCATATCACAGGATATTAAAATCAACTCTTCAAATAAATAAAATGTGAAGTTCATAAACAGAACAGGTGACATATCCCTTGTTTCAATATTCCATAATTCTGGTTGGCAGAATAATTATATATAATTTTGATGGTGAGGGTTTCCCATCTTCTCTTAACTCTGTTTCTAGAGAACTAGAAACATAGAAATAGTTTACAAAATGGCCCAAATTATACATAGTGGAAGTAGTGGGGCCACTGATAAGAATTTAAAAGTTGTATTTAGACAATGTTTTTTTTTTTCCCCTGCTGTATCAGGGTCTGATATTTCCTCATTTTTAGTTCTGTCCTTTTCTGCAGGTAAATCTTTAAATTCTTTCTTAGTGTTTCATCTCTGATAGCTTTCCTTTTCATCTCTTCTGCCTCAATATTCATATTTCTCTCTAGGCCTTTTATCTTTTGTCTTACATCTCAACTTTGAAGGAGTTAATTTAGTCAATTTAGGAGAACTTGCTGCTCTCTTGGGCTCCTCCTTTACTGCCTGTACTGCAGAGGTGATGCTCTTCTGAGATGTTTCTGGTGGATGTCGCTGGTTCAGTGGTTGAGGGAGGGGGCCTAAGTCTCTGTACCCAGGGGAAGCAGGATGACTCCCATCTTATAGGCTTAGTTTCTGTGATTGATTTTTATTTTAGGTTCATCTCTTAGGAAGTATATATCTAGATATTTTTATTTTAATTCACTCAGATAATCTCTTTTTATGTATGTACTGATTACTGATATATTTGGACTCATTTCTAATACTTTCTTTGAATATGATCTTGGTTTTTTTCTTTTGGTACTTGTCTACCATCACATTGATCAATTTATCTTTTATCTTTTTTCCTTTATGCTGTCTCCTGTATAGTATGACTGTTCTTCAGGATTGTCATATAACTCACTCACTTTCAGCTGGACTGAATCTAATCTAGAGTTTCTCCAAACTCTGACTTTTTTTTATTTTAATGAACATATATATTTTGATGCCACAAACTTGAGTGAGTTCAAGTTTTGATTATCACACTGGATCCTTTCATTCTTTTTATTGTTTTTTTATGGATTAAACTTTTTATTGCAGTAACACATACGCAACATAAAAGTTCCCATTTTAACTACTTTCAAGGACACAATTCAGGGTTATTGATCACACACATAATGCAGTGACATCATCATCACCAGGCAGGAGCAGGACTTTTCCATCACCCTCAGCAGAAATTCTTTCAATGAAGCATCAACTCCTCACTCCCTACCTCCACCTCCCCTTGGTAAGTGTATTCTAACTTATGACTCTATGAGTGTGTGGTTCTAATGGTTTCATATAATCAAAACCATACAGTATTTGTACTTTTGTCTGGCTTATTTTACTCTATGTGTCTTCAAGGTTCATGCATGTTGTAACATGTATCAAAACATTGTTCCTTTTTATGGCTGAATACTATTTCGCTGTATGTATATACAGAAATGTTTATATAAAATATTTATTTTATATAAATAAACATATATTAAAAATTGTTTATCCATTCATCTGTGAATAAACACTTGGGTTGCTCACAGCTCCTGGTTATTGTGATGATGCTGCTATGAAGATTAGTGCATATTTTTCTTTATGTATATTAAACCTGCAGTTTATTAGCATGTTTAGTAAACTCTTTCTGGACTTCCATTTTCAGAGCATAGCTGGTTTGCAGTTTTCTCCAACCTGCCTTTGAAGATACCCCTATGCATAAGTAGGTCTTATATGTATGTTTTTGGATACCTATCCCAGGATGGCTGGGAGCCTGTCATAGGTGCTTTCAGTGAGGACATGGGTGGCTTAATACAGGCCCTTGCTGCAGGTCTGTGCCTGTCTCCTCCTTCTACTGCAGATGCTGAGAGTTCTATATGAACCAAACTCCAGACCACTTTTTCAGCCTCCTTTTTTTACAAAAAATATTTTTATTAAGAAGTATCCATATATGTGCAGTCCAATATCTACTGATTTCACAATCAATGACCCACAATATCATCACATAGTTGTGCATTCTTCACCATGATCATTTTTAGAACATTTGCATCACTCCAGAAAAAGAAATAAACCAAACTCATACATCCCATATGCCTTACCTCTCCTTCTCATACTCCCAGTGTTTCAGTCTACCCAGTTTTAACCTTTATCTCCCCCTATTATTTATTTATTCATTTTTTTTAACTCATCAGTCCATACCTGTGTGCCAGTTTGTAAATATTATGCATCCCAGAAAAGCTGTGTTTTAATCTTGATTCAATATTGTGGGGGTAGCCATTTCTTTTAATACTGATTTAATAATGTAGGTTGGAATCTTTTGATTAGATTATCTCAATGCATATGTGACATGCCCAATTGTGGATATTAACTTTTGATTATATGGAGATGTGACTTCACCCATTCTGAGTACGTCTTGATTATATTACTAGAGTCTTTAAAAGGGGAAACATTTTGGAGAAATGACAGAGCCTAGAGAAACAACAGAAGCCTCAGAGCCTACAGAAACTTCACAGTAGAACTGACAAACATGTGGACACATGGACAACATGGACACAGATGTTTGGAGATGCTTGGAGCCCAACAGATGTCACCAGGATATGTTAAACAGCCTGAAACTGAAGAGGCAAATGCCAGCCACATGACTACCCAAATGACAAAGGTGTTTCTAACCCATGAACCATCCTTGAATTAAGACGACCTCTTGTTGGTATCTTAATTTTGGATATTTTTCATTGCCTTATAACTCTAAACTTGTACTTTATTAAATTCCCCTTTATAAAAGCCATTCCAGTTCTGGTGTATCACATTCTGGCAGCTTGAAAACTAACATACCCAGGATAAAAGATGCATCAGATACAGTATTTTCACAATCACACACACACTGTAAAAGCTATATAGTTATACATTCTTCTTCAAGAATGAAACCTACTAGAACATGTTTGAACATTTCCAGGTACTTCCTTCTAGCCACTCCAATACACCACAAACTAAAAAGGGCATCTATATAATGTGTACAAACAACCTCAGAGATAGCCTCCTGACTCTTTAAAATCTCTCAGCACTGAAACTATATCTTGACTCATTTATCTTTTCTCCTTTTTGGTCAAGAAAATGTTCTGATTCCAATGATTCCAGGCCTCCAATAAATCCCTGGAAGTCAGGAGCCTTGTTGCCAGGGAGATTTACACCTCTGGGAGTCGTGTCTCAGGTAGGGGGGAGGGCACCGTGTTCATCTGCTAAGTTGGCTTGGAGAGAGGTGCCAAATCTGAGCAACAAAAGAGTCTCTCTGGGGGTGACACTTAGGCATAAATATCAGTAGGCTTAGCCTCTCCTTTGCAGGAATAAACTTCATAGGGTTGAGTCCCAAGATTGAGAGCTCAGCCTATTGAATTGGTTGTCCTCACTGTGGAAAATATCAGGAATTCCCCAGATGGGGAAGTTTATTATTTCTTCCTTTCTCCCCAGTTCCCCAAGAGGATTTTGCAAATACTTCTTAATTTTCTGCCCAAATTAGTCTAGGATATATCGGGGCATCACACTAACCTGTAAAAACCAACAAAGTCTCATGCCCTATTCAAGATTCCATGTAATTATGGTGTTCAAGTAAACTGATCACACTAGTTAAATTATATAATGTGCTACCCAAAATATAAATTTTGCACCAAATAAACATCTCTCCCTTTGATTTTGCCCAGAGGTTGAAGTTTTAAAATATAGACAATACCATACTCTACCCAGTATTCTGATTTACCTTAGACCTATCCGGATCAGTTTCATTCATATCTCTAGAGAAAGTCTGATTGTTTTTTCTGCTTTTTAAACAGTTCAGCCTCTTTTTTTTTATGGAGGGAGAAGACTGACTCCATCCCCTTAATTGAAGCCATAAACCTTGTCCCACTTCCTCACTAAGCCTTTCCCCACCCCCCCATTTGTTTCTTCCTCTTGAGATGTTTAATTTTTAAGAAAATTCTATGTAATTCAACACACATGCACATAAACTAGTTATTTAACATTACTCTCTTTGAGTGGAGGGAAGTGCTCAAAGCATTCACTCATAACTGTCTTAACCAGAATTTCTCTATTCAACTCCTCAAATCCTTACACTAATTTGGACCCTTACTATAGCCCCACTCTTTACTCTCAGGAGATGACATAACCTCAAATTTAATTGAGAAGATAAGGGGCTTTGAATTTCACCATGATGGTGTGAGCCCTTTCTTGATTTCTCCTTCTTGTACTGATTCCATAGCACAGACAGAAAAGACAAACATATCTGACTCTACATATTGCCAAGTTCACAAATAAGGAGAATTCTGTATGAGTTTTACAAATAGGTGGGGAAAGTTGATTCCCCTCTCATTCTCTCAATTGGTTTCACGTCCACCTTCTTTGTCCTCTCTCAGTTTATTCTTCATATTGCAACCAAAGTGATGTCTTCAAAATATAAGACATAGACTGACATTCCTACACTCAGAATTCTCCAGTGTCTTTCTGTCTTTATCAGATAAAACACCAGCTCCTTCCTGTACAATATCCAAGGATGCCATAATCAGTTCCCCTACTTCTCTGATCTCATCTCCCTCCTCAGTCTGCTCCAGCTTTTTCTTCCTTAGACATGCCAATCACCATCTTTGCTCAGTTCTTTTGTCCCTGAATTTCCTTCTGCCTGGAATGCTTTTCACCTACATGGCCACAGCTTATTCCTTCACAACTTCCTAGTCTCTGATCCAAGAGAAATGTGGGCAGGTGTGAATAAAGAGAAATGCCCAAAAAGTTTATTGCAGTGCTGCATTTCATAATTTCATAGGGAAAAACTAAAGTATCTACCAATAGAGGAGGGACTGTATAAGCTGTGCTATATCCATAATATGGAATACACTGCAGCAGAAGGCCCCTATGTGTTAATATAATAAATATAATAAGATCTATAAGAGTAACTACAAAGTCTATAAAACAAGAATCAGAATGGTAGATATAAAATGTATCATTTTATATTAAATAAAAACTACAAATAAAATATGTATTTTCTGTTATTATATATATTTGTTATATGTATGTAAATCTATGGGAAAACATGGGTGTATCCACTCAAAATGATGAAGATGAAAACAGAATTAGCATACTGTGTGATGAAATGATCAGAATTGGGATTGATAGCCGAAGGGGATTTTAGCATATAAGTAATATTTTGTCCCTTTTAATAGTTCACCTATTCACATATGATCATGAGTTCCTCATAATGTTAAAAATAATATAGTCACAAAAGCCATCATAAAGGCTTGTCCATATTCACCTCTATTTTTCTCAAAAAAAAGGAGAAAAGAGAAAATTACAACCTTCTTTATAAGGTTTTGTCTAACTCTCTCAAGTGTGAGTATTTTTCTTTTACCTCTGGGCATACGTAGTCATCTATACTCCTCTTAGGCACCTACTCTTCATCTCCATTATAGTTAAGGGTGTTTCTGTCTTCAGTAGACTAATCCAGTGTTTCATCCCCATAGGTTCTTAAGACCTTAGGAGAAGAATAGGAAACAAGCTTGCTTACTTTAAAACTTCAATAAACATTTATGGATTTATTTTGAGCTACATAAGGGAAATCAAATAAAGAGCATCAGATGAGAATTGCCAAATTATTTAAGATATTAATTCCCTGAATTGGTATTTTAAAAAGAGGAATTGGTTCATTTGTTTTAAACCCCTTTCAATCTAGGAAGTTTTTGTTGTTTTCTGACCATATGCATTTCCTTCACAAGGAAACATGGAATGGATGAGGCTGGGTCTGTGGTGACTGCTGAGGAGTTAGTTGGCTTTAAGTGTCCCCTGTTGATAGCTTCAGTCCACTAGGGGAACTCTGGGTTTAGGAGAAATGCATGCTATCAGAGAGTTTTCTTTTATCAGAATATTCATAGAACAATTTTCAAATTCTCTGTTAAACTGCAGCTTGGGAAGTGGAGACCTTCTGCATGATTCTTTAGGGCTCTAATAACCCAAAATAAACTCTGATTTTTCTCAGAAGTATCATCCCCTTCCTCACCCTCTATCCTGCATTCTACAAACTTCTCTCATAAAGTGTTTTCAGAAAAAATTCCTTCTATCTTCATACATTGGAAATATTGTGTCCTCACCCCCTTTGCTATTTACCACCACAATTTTAAGAGATTACTGCACAGGCTTGCTGGGTGACTACGGGTGGAATTTCCTGCTAAGATGAATGATAAGGCTTAGATGTGATTAGTGCTGAATGAGTCTTGAGAAACTTACTGTCTGAAAGCACAAAATTTGTTCTGGACCCAAGACCTGACACCCCCCAGAGCAGGGCTGCAGGCACTGCACAACCAGGTAAGGAGTCATGAAGAGGCCACTGGGAGCTCTGCTGGGGCTGCTGTGGGTCCAGGATTGCTGTGTGTTGGACTGGTCTCAGATGGGAGTGTGGAGAGTGTTCCACAGCTGACAGAGGGGGTGCAGGGAGGGAGAGCTCACACAAAGCTCCAAGATTCTTTATTTGTATTTTTTTTCCCTGGAGAAAGATTTTCACTTTCTGGAGACAGCAGGTTCAATGACAGTCTTTCCTGATCTTTTCCAGACCACCAGGTGAGATCATATAGAGGCTGATGAGGTGAAAGACCAAGAACGACAACCCTTACTGGGGATTATAGGAGTAAATATCATGGGTTTATTTATGTAGTTCAGTTTGTAAAAGATATGAATAAGCATGGATTGGGCAATTTCTCATTTCAAGGCCCACTGGTGACCATTCATAATGAGACAGTCTGTGATTTAAGGGGGGGGGAGGAGAATGTAAATCATGATGACTAAGGGTAAGAACGTATTATTTATGGATGTTCAAGGGTATCTGATATGGTGACTGGTTTCAATTTTAATGTTTCAGTTTTCATTTGTTCTTTTCTCTTTTCCAGAATTTTTTCCAGCTTTTGTAGTATATTTTATACTGTGGGACTTTGTCTTTGTTAAAAATGTCTATGATTTGCATTCAGGCTTCAAGCAATTCATATATTTGAGTGTACTTTTAATAGGGACACAGGTTTTCCCTATGCAGATTAAGAAATCTTACAAAGTGTTTGGAAGTTGTGAGTCTCATTAAAATCATACTGCCTTCTGCTTTATATAGTTACATTAAAAAATTTGACATGTCCAAGGGAGAACCACAAGTTCAGCTACTTCAACTCATTTGACTTCTGATAAGGGATTGGGTCTTATAAAGTAGACTAGCATAGTTACTGCATAGCCAGACTTGAATATTCACTTTTTAGCTTTTATGATAAGCTTTATAAAAAAAAAAGTAAGTCAGGATTTGGTATGTGAATATCTAAAAGAAGATCTGTTCTGAGCATGGATACTTACTGAATACCAGAAGCACAATCATGAGATTCCCCTGGATTGAGAAGTGGAGTTAAGTAATATGTGAAGGAGAATTTAATAATTTTTCATAATTAGCCAATTAGAAGAAAATGTTGGGTGTTTTTAGACATTTTGTACTGGGTGACCTACCACCAGATTTAATGGTGATTTCAGAATGCAGTCTTATTTAGCTGAGACTGCATGTAGTCTAAGGCAAAGAAGAAACACTTTTGTTATTGTATCAAGGGATAAGCTATCATAGGCTACAATCAAGGGTTTTTGTTGCTTGCCATGCTGTTGGGCTAATATCCTAGATCCCCTTAATGTTAATGATCATATAAAAAGAAAGGCTTATCATAATCAGTGATTCTGTAACTTTAACTGTACTTTGGAGATTAGAGGTGACTTAGAATATATTCCTGTTGTTTTGAGATATAGAACATATTGGCTTGTACTGGCTCCTTTAGGACTCCAATTGCAATAATGGGGAAACTATAAATTAAAAATACAGTGTGCATTCTGGTTTTTAATCTTCTTTCTACTTTTAGATTATTTCTAAAAAGATAAGGGGAAATGAAGAGTTTATTTAGCCATATTTCTATTGAAGTCTTGGCTTCCATTCTTTCAAACAGCTTCCTAACTGTTTGTGTGTTTGTCTCTCATTGTGAGCTGCTCCAAGTTGTATTCTGGAAAAGTTGGAGCAGCAGCTACATTTCAAATTTATGGAATTTAGAATTTAGAAACCCTGCATTTCTTGGAAAACTTCTGAAAATTATTCCTCTTTTTCTTCTTAACCCTCTCATAGCCTTGTGAGGTAAAGCTCTTTTTGTCATTACTGTGATGATTATATCCAGCATAAAGAGTGGTTTACATAATATTAGGTATATAGATTTGTATGTGACATTTTACTAGTTAATTTGAAAGACTATGCTGCACACATTTTTATCACAAGCAAGTTAAACAGAAGGAGCTGGAGTGGTCACTGGCTGTGAATGATTATCAGTATCTGGCAGCTGACAAAAGCCTAGAAGAGTTTGTCATCCTCACTGCAGCTCAATGCTCAAAGCAGGTGGCCAATAATTCATCTGAAAGGAGTGCTCATGACACTCCTGAATTGCAGTTTGCATATTTACACCATGTTTTTTTCTTTCAACTAAAAGAAAGAACCTACAATTGCTTATTTTGTATCTAGTTCCATTTGGATGATGTGCCAGTTTGAAATAATGTATGTATCCTAGAAAAGCCATACTTTAATCCTAATCCCATTTTGTAAAGGCAGCCATCTCTTCTAATCCTTATTCAGCATTGTATGTTTGAAACTGTAATTAGATCATCTCCCTGGAGATGTGATTTAATCAAAACTGGTTGTTAAACTGGATTAGGTGGAGGTGTGTCTCCACACATTTGGGAGGGTCTTGATTAGTATCTGAAGTCCTATAAAAGAGGAAATATTTTGGAGAATGAGGGAGATTCTGAGAGAGCAGAATAACATAGCCACAAGAACCACCAGCCAGCCACCTTTGGAAATGAAGAAGGAAAACACCTCCTGGGGAGTTTCATGAAACAGAAAGCCAAGAGAGGAAGCTAGCAGATGATGCCGTGTTCACCATGGGCCCCTTCCAGATGAGAGAGAAACCCTGAATGTGTTCACCATGTGCCTTTCCAGTTGAGAGAGAAATTCTGTGTTCACCATGTGCCCTTCCAGTTGAGAGAGAAACCCTCAACTTCATCAGCTTTCTTGAACCAAGGTATCTTTCCCTGGATGCCTTAGATTGGACATTTCTATAAACTTGCTTCAATTGGGACATTTTCTTGGCCTTAGAGCTGTAAACAATCAACTTATTAAATTCCCCCTTTTAAAAGCCATTCTGCTTCTGGTACATTGCATTCTGGCAGCTGCAAACTAGAACAAATGAATATAGAACCTCTTAACTTACTAACTCAGTGTCTTAAAATATTTCAAGGTCTTGAAAAGAAGTAATTTTGCTACTCTCTATGCTCTGAAATTTTCCTAAAGTACAATCTGTAGTAAAAAAAATGGAACAGACATTTTGCTATCAAAGAAATCTGTGTTCGAGTGTATAAGCTTTGCCATGTACAAGTAAGTACTTCTGAGCTTTTTTTCATTATTTGTAAAACTGGACAGTAATATCATTTTAATATTTTGTTGTGAGGATCTATCAATAATGGACAGAATGAATTTGACAATAAACAAATGATCAATTAATAAAGATAATCTCAATAGATGCAGCAAAATATCTGAAAAACACTAGCATCCACTCATGATTAAAAGCCCTCAGCAAATTATGAATTGAAAGGGCTTGTTCAACTAATAAAATGCTTTTACATAAAACCTACATCAAATGTTATCAATAATAACTGAATTATTCAGTTATATTCTGAATTCAGTAAAGATTGAATGCTTTATCATAACACCTGGGAAAGGGAATAATTTCTGCTCTCATCACTTCTATTTAATGATGTACTAGATGTTCTAACCTGTGTAGCAAGTCAATAGAAAGATCAAAATGCATTTAGTTGGAAAGGAAGAAATGAAATATCTTTACTTGCATGCAACAAGCCCATTCCTTGGAGAAAATCCAAGGGTTTTACAAAAAGGCTACTAAAACTATGAGTGAGTTTTGCAACATTCAGTGTGAAAGCTCAATATACAAAAACAATTGTATTATATATAATTTCAATGAATAATCAGAAATTGAAATTTAAAAATCAGTGTCATTTACAATACCATAAAATATTAAATGCTTAGGGATAAATATTGCAAAAGATGTGCAAGATCTGTACAACCAAAGCTACAAAACATTACTGAGAGAAATTAAGACCTAAAGAAATGGAGAGAGAGATATTGTCCATGAACTGAGGATCCTAACTCATGCTCCAGCTTTTAAAAATATTTTTTATTCAGAAATCTTCACACACATGCAGCCTGTAGATAGGGTGCAGTCAGTGGCTCCCAATTCATCACATAGTTGTGTATTCATCACCATGACCATTTTCAGAACATTCTCATCACTCCAGAAAAAGAAAAAACTCATGCATACTTGTACCTCCTACCCCTCCTTCTCTTTGGTCACTGATATTTCAATCTACCCAATTTTTCTCTTTAGTACCCCCTATTGCTTATTTATTTTTACCTTATTATTATTATTATTATTATTTTTACTCATCTGTCCATACCCTGGATAAAAGGGGCATCAGACAGAAGTCTTTCACAATCACACAGTCACACTGTAAAAGCAAAATAGGTACATCATCTTCTTCAAGACTCAGACTCCTGGAATACTGTAACAGTTTTAGGTACTTTATCCAGCCACTTCAGTACACCACACACTGAAAGGGATATCCATACAATGCATAAGAATAACCTCCAGGATAACCTCTTGACTCTGAAATCTCTCAGCCACTGACACTTTATTTGGTCTCATATCTCTCTTCCCCCTTTTGGTCAAGAAGACTTTCTCAATCCCATGATGCCATGTCCTTGCTCATCCTGGGAGTCCTGTCCCACATTGCCTAGGAGATTGATAACCTTGTGAGTCATATCCCATGTAGAGGGGGAGGGCATTGTGTTCAGTCATAGAGGGGCTTACAGAGAGATGCCACATCTGAGCTACAAAAGAGGTTCTCTTGGGGGTGACTCTTAGGCTTAATTATAAATAGTCTAGCTTCTCCTTGCAGGAATACATTTCATAGGTGTGAACCCCATGATTGTGTGCGCAGCCTATTGAAATGGTTGTCCCTACTGTCTGTGAGAATATCAGGGATTCCCCAGGTAGGGAAGTTTAATATTTCCTTCTTTCTCCCCAGCCTCTCAAGGGGACTTTGCAAATACGTTTTTATTTTCTGCCCAAATTATGCTGGGATATATCAAGATATCACACTAACCTGTAGAAACGAAGAAGATCTCATGCCCTATTCAAGATTCCATGTAATTAATGGTGTTCAAATACACTGACAATACTAGCTAAATAATGTAGCTAACTAAAATAAAAAAAATTTGCACCATGTGAACATCTCTCCCTTTGGTCTCACACAGATGCTGAAGTTTTAAATTATGGACCACATCATCCTTTACCCTGTAGTCTGATTTACCTTAGTCCTATCCAAATCAGCTTCATTCACATCTCTACTTGAAGTCTGATCACTTTTTGAACTTTTAAACCAGTTGCTGTATGGGATAATGCTGAGTTCCATAGCTTCAGTGCTCTCTCTCAGAGTCACATACATACACAAAGTTTGTGGGAACAACCAGATTATACACAACTAGTTCAGTATCTCAGAATTTAGAAACAACAGTTACAATCTCTGAACATAGGTGACTGCAGAAAGAGTTTACAATCCAGGACCCTTTACAATAGACCCCAACCCAATAATCCATGCTGTTGACTTCTATTTTCCAAGTTTGTATATTATACTTAGTCCATATAAGTGAGGCAAGATAATATTTGTCTTTTGGTTTCTGCCATTCATTCAACATACTACTCTTAATGTTCATTCACCTAGTTGCATGCCTCACAGCTTCATTCCTTCTTGAAGCTGCTCAGAAGTCCATTGTGTGTATACACCATAGATCCCCCTTTCATTTCTCAGTTACTGTACCCTTAGGCTAACTCCAACCATTGTGAATCACTGCCGCTACTAACACCAATGTGCAAATGTCCCTTTGTGTCCCCACTCTCAGTTCCTCCACGTTTATACCTAGCAGTGGAGTTACAGGATCATATGGAACCCCACCCCTAGCCTCCTGTGGAGCCACCACACTGCTCTCCAGAGGGGCTGCACTGTTCAGCTTCCCTCCCAACAGTGCATAGGTGCATCTCTTTCTCCGTATTTCCTCTGGCACTTGTTTCTCTCTGTTCATTATTAAATAGTTTTACTCACATATCATACAATCCAACCTAAGTAGACCTGCCTTTGACATCATAATCTATATGAAGATATTTCCTTTTCTTCTGCAGAGAATCCATTTCCACTTCTCCATACACCCTGTTTGTTGACATTTGGTTTTAGCATAATACCTTGTTACATTCAGTAGAAGCATATTACAATTTTACTGTTGACTATAGACCCTAACTTGCATCGATTATACTTTTTCCTGTGTATCATCTTTCAACACTTTGTAATGTTGACATTCATTTGTTCTCCTTCATGCAAAAACATTTGCATAGTCATTCATTTAATCACCATCATCGTCCATTTTAGACATTCCAAAATTGTACCACTTCAGCCTTTATCCTCTATCTTTCCTTCTGGTTTCATACCTGACCCAACCCTTCTTACTCAACTTATACTCAAATTCAGCCCCATTCAGTTTATTTACATTATTACTCTACCATCAGATAGTATTATGTTATCCATTTCTGAACTTTTGCAATCAGTCCTGTCTCACATTTTGTATTCCTTCAACACCAAATGCTCAATCTCTACCCTCTTTCTATCTCCTCATAACCTGTGTTCTTAACTTTAACTTTCAAAGTTCACTCATTAATGTTAGTTCATGTTAGTGAAACCATCCAGGATTTGACCTTTTTGTATCTGGCTAATTTCATTCAGCATAATGTCCTCAAGGTTCATCCACATTGTTACATTCTTCATGATATGTTACATGTGTTCTTGTTGAATTGTTCCTTTTATTAATGCCTAATGTCTGTCTTTGCCCCTTTTGATTGTTTTACATTTGAAGTCTAATTTATTGAATATTAGTGTAGCTATCCTTGCTCTTTCCTGATTGTTGTATGCATGAAATAACTTTTACCAACTTTTCACTTTCAACCTATTTTCCCCTTGGGTCTAAAGTGTGTCTCCTGTAAACAGCATATAGATGAGTCCTATTTTTTAATCCATTCTCTAGTCTGTGCTTTTGATTGGGGAATTAAATCCATTAGCCTTTAATGTTATTACTGTAAAGACAGTACTTCTACCCTATTGTCTTTTGGATTTTATATGTCATATTTATTTATTTTTTCTCTTTTTACCTTTACTGATAGTCTTCATTTCTATACTCTCCTCCAGACCTTTCTCTCTCCCCTTTTCCTATCTGCCTGTTGTATTTCTTGTAGAGCTAGTCTCTCAGTTGTCAGGTCTCAGAAAATAATTTAAACATACACATGGATTCTGTGGCATGGGGGCCCCTTCAGTTTCTCTCCCTCAACAACTCTTCTGACAGGACCTGATGTACTGGCAAGATAGACGAGCAAGAACATGCAGACACCCCACCTGCCAGAGGCCAGACCAGACAAACATGAGCATGAAGTTTTGATGTGCACCAGTCTGATATCTCCCAGCATTGCTTGCAGCCACATGTCACCCCTACCCATCTTGACATGGTTTTTCCTTTAAAACCACAAGTTGTTAGAAAGGGAATTGGAGCCATTTTTCCTTTCCTTTCACTAGCAGGTTTTATTGGCTCCCACCTGCCTGCTCTCCCTTTGCTCTCAATCTGTTTCTCTCTTTCTCAATAAACTATTAAAAGCTTTAATGCACTGTCTCATGTGGAATCCTTTAATGACCCTGTGGCTAACATTAGTCACAAATTCTCTCAGTGACTGAAAATATTTTAATGTCCCCTCTTTTTGGAAGGACAGTTTTTCTGGGTATGGAATTCTTGGTTAGCAGTTTTTCTCTTTTAGGATCTTAAATATATCATACCACTGCCTTCTCAATGCCATGGTTCCTGCTGAGAAATCCAAACATTCTTCCCTAGTATGGGAAGGATTGCTTTTCTCTTGCTACTTTCAAAAATTCTCTCTTTGTCTTTGACATTTGTTAATCTGAGTAGTTAGTATCATAGAGAATATCTCTTTAGGGTATGTTGCACTCACTTCTGGGATCACTAACTTGTATGTCTTTCATAAGAGGTGAGTCTCAGGGAAATGATGGAGAACAAGAGGTGAACAGATATAAGTATCACTGGCATCTCAGAAAGAGAAGAGAAGAGTAAAGGGTTAGGAAATTTAGTTAAAGGTATAATCAGAGAAAACTTCCCAACTAATATAAAAGACATGAATATGCAAATCAAAGAGGCTTGGCAAAGTCCAAATAGAATAAATCTGAAACAGGCCTACTCCAAGACACATACTAATCAGACTGTCAGGTGTTGAAGAGAAAAGAAAAGTCCTTAACACAGCATGAGAAAAGCAATCTACTACATACAAGGGAAAACACATAAGGCTGACTACAGACTGCTCAGTAGGCACCATGGAAGCAAGAAGGAGGTGCTATGATATATTTAAGATTCTGAATGAGAAAGGCTTTCAACCAGAAATTCTTTATTCAGCCAAGTTATCCTTCAAAATTGAGGGAGAGATGAAAATCTTCAAAGATAAAGAAATATTGAAAGAACTAGTTAACAGAGACCAGCCCTACAGGAAATACAAAAGGGAATCCTGACAGTTGATAAAAAAAAATACCAGAGAGGGAGATTTGGACAAAAACACAGAATTGAAGAATATTAATAAAGGTAATTTAAAGTAAAAGAGAGAGAGAGAAGAAAAAATAATATATAGATCTGACAAATAAAAACTAAAGGACAAGATGGCAGAGTCAAGAACCACTTTTACAGTAATTGCTTTGATTATTAATGGACTAAACTCATCAATTAAAAGATACAGACTGAAAGAATGGATCAAAAAACATAATAAATCAATATACTGTTTACAGGAGACCCATCTTAGACTTAAGGGTACAGTTAGATTGAAAGTGAAAGGATGGAAAAATATGTTCTCTGCAAGCTGCAACCAAAGAAAAAAAAGCAAGAATAGCTATACTAATATCAGACAAAATAGACTTTAAATGTAAAGGCATCATAAGAGACAAAGAAGGACACTACATATTAATAAAAGGGACAATTTCAGAAAAAGAGGTGGGAAATTTTTGGTGGTTATTTCTCCATTAATATTTCTGATCCTTTTTCCTTCTCTTCTCCTTCCGAGACACTCATAACATGTGTATTTGCATATTATCATTCAATTTCCTAAGACCCTGCTCATATTTTTGCATTCTTTTTCCCATCTGTTCTTTTGTGTGTAGGATTTCAGATGTCCTGTGCTCTAGTTCATGGATCCTTTCTTCTGCTTCTTCAATCTATTGAGTAGGTCTCTATAGTTTTTTCATCTCTTCTATTGTGTCTTTCATTCCCCTAAGTACTGCAATTTTTCAAATTTTTGAGTTCTTATATTTTTACCCCTTGTCTTCTTTATATCCTCCCTCACCTTGTTGAGGGAGATTTTGCATGTCTGTTTAAACATGCTGAATTAGTTATTTCACTCTTGTATCTCATTTGAAGTTTTACTTTGTTCCTTTGACTAGACCACATCTTCGATTTTCCTAGTAGGACTCATTTTATTTTGCTGGCATCTAAGCATTTGATTTCCTTAATTAGTTGATTCTGGAGGTTGTTTTCACTCTTGTACCTAAGCATTTCATGCTGGATGTCTTTGTTCTCAATCTGTTTTTCTGTTTATTTGTTTGCTTTTTGTTTTTTTTTTCTTTCTATTTTTTCTTTTTCTTCCTGTCTGTTTTTAAAAATTCAGTTAAACTTATCCTAGACTTCTAGCATGGGTTCTGCTTAAATCGTCAGAGTTTTTCAGTTCTTGTTTTACTGTTTCTTGCCCTGCCTGTATGCAGTGTTTTTTTCAGGAGGGTCTCCTCAGATATTATTGTCCCCAGTCAGATTTCCCTAGACCAGACTGGTCCACATATCAGGAGGAGAGAGCAGCCAGCATCAGTTTTCCTTGAGGGTGAGACCCAGCAGCTTGTCTACCTTTCCTATGAAGCCTCTATACTCTGTGCTTTTCTGATCCTGTTCAAATGGGTTGCTTCTCAGTCCCCAGCTCCCCACCTGTGTGAATTGATATATTGCCTTTTAATTTCAGCTGCCTTGCCTCCAGTGGCATGGTTGAGACAGACGTTGAATAGTAGGCAGGATTTGCTTGCTTCTGTTTTCCAGCCCCTGTGGCCTGAATTCCCTGAAGGAGGGCTTCCACATGAGCTGGGTCCAGTCCTCCTTTCTTGAAGGAGATATGCCTCTTAGGGAATTTGTCCCTTTCACCTGACTAGTTACTTTTTCTCTCAGATATGCCTTAATTCCTCACTTGCCTAGGGCAGTGCTGAAGCCTGCTAAGAAGTTAAAAAAAATAATAAAGCAAAAGCTTTTTCAGAGCCAAACAACCCCCTGCCCAGGTTTGCAAATCAAGAGCCTCACTTGGTACCTGGCTCTAGTGTTCCCAGGCCCCATGTGACCCCTTTTCTTGGTGTCCAGCCCTTTTCCAGTATTTTGTACTGTCCAACTCAAAAAGCCTTTCTTTTCTTTTTTTTTTTCCTCCCCATCAGCCCCATCCCCTCCTTGCCAGGGTGATAACTCCTGGTGCTGTTAGTGTTTAATCCAGGTTTGTCTGTACCTGGGGCCCATTATCAGTAGTCAGAATTGGTTAATTAATTTCACAACTGGAGCTTGGTTTAGCTAAGCCCTTTAGCTAAGCAGGACCAGCCTGCTGTGTCTATGGGGGAGGGGTGCCAGCCTCCATGAGTTGGGAGACTTGCAGTTCTGTGTAACTGCTGTACCCTGTGTATCCAGCCACTGATGTCCAACCTCCCACCCCACAGCAGCTGTTCCATACAGTTCCTGGCTTTTTACTAGCTGCTCTGGAGGGTGAACTAAATTTCAACCCTCACTACGCTGCCATATTGTCCTGCCTTTCCATGCTCCAGGCTTTTGATGCAAATCCATATCTTTTGGGGAAAATTATTTTGTTATAATTTGGCAACAAAATATTCACAGAAGAACAATGGTAGAAAGCATCTTTGAGGCTAGATCTCTGAAGCATATAGGATTCATACTGATTGCCTGATTCATATAATTTGTCACCTTATTTTAGAGTTATTGAAATCATGGAGGGATAGAACATTCACATCAGATTATTTTGTAGGATTCAGTAATTTTAATTATTGAGGTTCTTCTGACTAAGTTTCATATTTTTCACCATTTATTGCTCCTACAATTCAGGCATATTTGACTATTGATCATATTGTATCACTTTTTTCATCAAATGCTTTTTTTTAATCAAAAAGATAAAGTTCCTTAAAATTCATATTGTTTTAGAAAAAAGGAAATATTGCATTTCAAAGAGTTGTGATTATTCAATAAAAGAACATTTAGTCATTCTTTTATTTATTTGTGTTTTTATTCATTGTTTTTTATTCATTTAGCAAGTATTGACTACCTAGGTATTCACTGTTCTATATGTTGGGATACAGTGCTGAAAAATACAGAATCACTCAATAATACTTTGGCTTCTTACTACTTCCTCTGATGTGAACCTGTGCTGGTTTGAAAGTATCATGTGCCCAATAAAAACCATATTATAATCCTGATCCAAACTAGAGGGAGCAGCAGTTTCTTTTAATCTTGATTCAATAGTGTACATTGGAAACTTCTGATTAGATTATTTCCACACAGATGTGACACACTCAATTGTGAGAATGACCTTTTGATTAGATGGAGATGTGCTCCCACCCATTCCAGGTGGGTCTTGATTAGTTTACTAGAGTGTTTAAGAGGGAGAACCCTGTTTTTGAGAACCCTCAGAAACAACAGAACTGGCAGAAATGTCAGAGTCCAGAGCTGACACAGAGATGCTGACACTAAGAGAACAGAGACACAGATGTTTGGAGATGCCTGGAGCCCAGCAGATGTTGCCATCAGATATTAAGCACTTGGAGAGAGCCAAGGGAAGTGAAGAGATGGAAACCAGCCCCAGAGAAGCAAAGTGAGGTGCCTCCATAGGAATAGAGGGAGGAAGCAATGGAGCCCAGGAGCAAGAGATGAGCAGATTTCAGCCATGTGACTATCCAGCTGAGAGAGGGGATCCTGACCCATCGATCTTCTTGAATTATGGTATCTTTGTCTGGATGCCTTAGTTTGGACATTTATATAGACTTAAAACTGTAAATTGTGACTTATTAAATTCCCCTTTTCAAAAGCCATTCCAGTTCTGATATATCCAATTCTGGCAGCTTGCAAGCTAATACACAACACAAAAGACTTTCCTGACATCCCAATGGATTATAGAGTGCCCACAATGGGAATACAGGTTCATATTAAACATCTAGGAAAATTGTTGTCTTCTCAGCTGCTGAATGACCTGGGATGATCTGATAGAGAACCTCCATGTCAGGTAGTACCCCAAGAACAAAAGGGCCCTGGAGGATTTGAGGTTGTCCTTCAGATTTACAAAGGTCACCTGAAGAACTACACATGCCTTTTAAGTGAGGTCAGGAATAAGGGCATCTCTCTGAGGTTGGGGAGGAGTAAAGGAAAACATTCCTCCCAGCTCAGTGCCTTGTCCACAAGGGGGTGCAGCTTCCCAACACAAACTCATTTCCTGTGCGAATTCTAGGCTCAGATTTAGCCGTTCCCCATGATGTCAACATTTCTACATGTTAAGTATCAAGAACATTATTTTCAAGACAGTCTAAAGATGAACTCTTCTCCAGGCTTCCTGACTGTGATATTCTTAGTATTTGGTAAGTAAAATGGCTCTTAAAATTTTGATTCTTTCTTTTGTATGTTGCTAAGATCTTTGACTATAATTTTATTCTAGAGCCTTTATGCCCAAGTTGACAAATATTTAAAAATCCCCTTCCCCTCCAGGGGGAAGCAGTGGAGACTCCGTGACCCAGATGGAAGGCCAAGTAATCCTCTCAGATGGGGCTCACCTGATGGTAAACTGCACTTACACAGCCACAGCCACAGGATTCCCTACTCTTTTCTGGTACATTCAGTATCCCGGAGAAGGTCCACAGCTCCTCCTGAAAGCTAGGACGGCCAATGAGAAGGGAAGCAACAAAGGTTTTGAAGCTATGTACAATAAGGAGTCCACCTCCTTCCACCTGGAGAAAGCCTCAGTCCAGGAGTCAGACTCAGCTGTGTACTACTGTGCTCTGAGTGACACAGTGAGGGGAGCTGCAGGGGGAGCTGAGCACAAACTCTGAGCACAACAAAAGGCCTGACAGCTGAGCGAGATCCTCCCTCCTTCAGCACAGTCTGGTGTTGCCGGTCCCCAAGGTCTTTGTTTCATGCAAAGATCATACAAGGAGCCGAAAGGAAAAGAATGTCCCCAGTAATCTCTTCTTCAATTAGTGAAATTGAAAATAAAATGTGACACCTATAATTCCTAAAACAGGGCTATAATAATTGAAAGCAAAAAATCTCATGAACAATGAAATGGTCTCGGTGCTTCTCCCTGCAGAGCAGTCCAGCCCCCACATCTCATTCCAGGTCACCTGAAGATGCATTGCCTTATCTTATTATACTGTTGGAGAGCAAAAGGATCCAAGAACACTGGGTTCTTAATAGAGAAAGGAGGAGGAACAGAATTTTATATGCAACTGAACAATTAACGAAGAGAAAAGAGACACTTATCATTATTCTGTTTTTAAGAGGGGTGCGTAAATGAGATGGTTGATGCATGAACCTGACCATGACAGTAACAGACCAGATAAAAGCAAAACCTGGGCATCTTGTGGGAATCTTATAAGAAACATCCCCATGTGTGCTAAGCCCTGGTGAAGGCTGAGGGATCAGAAGCACCAATGCCTGTGAATAATCGAGGAAGATGATGCTCTGTGTGTGTGTTGGTGGTATTTGGGGAGGAGAGACGAAAATAGGGGGACTGGGTGAAATCATTTCTAAGGAAAGGACCACCTATACTTTCCATTCCCCAATGTAGCAAGCAGTGGTCACTTCCCCCACACACCAGGTAATTGGTAGACTGATGAATTAAAGAGCCATACATAAAAAGTCAGAAGGCCAAAAAATCATTGAAATGAAATTACATAAGATAAAATAAAAACAGAATGATGAGTCAATTATTTACACTGGAGAAAATAAAATGCTATTCTAGAAACTAGACATATTGGTAGTACTCTAAATGGTTCACACAAATTCCGTTCTAGAGAAATTTCACCAATTTATGCCACTGAAAGTGGTGCATTGGGCAGAATACATATTTTCCCCTAATCTTGTGTATTACCAAGGTTTTTGTCACTTGCAAATCTGTAAGGCATTATTATTTTTTAAATAATTTATTTAATTATGAATAAGATGGTTGTTCATTTACTTAAAAACGATCTAGCTTTTTCTATAAATTATCTTTTCATACATCTCCTGTTTTCTACTGTATTTATTTTTTAAGTATAGATTTTATGCAACATTCTCTATATTAAGAAAAGTTGTCATGTGAATATCACATAATTATTCACCTTTGCCTTTGTTTATGGCCTTTTTTGGGCATGCAGGATTTTAGAAATTGTGCATTGTCAAATTTATTAAAATCTTCTTTTTCAGATTCTGGGTTTTATTTCCTACTTAAAAATCCATAGCATTTCAAAATCGTAAAATTTTATCTCATATTTTCCATATTTTAAGTTTGGATTCTTTATTCTCTTTTTGGTATGGAAATCTTTAATCTGGATTTGTGTGCATTGTGTGTGTGTGTGTATGCTTAAGAAATGAGGTTGTGGTAAAAGACTTTTTTATTTTTTATCAATTGGTTTTAACTTTTTACCTAAAATAATTCAAACTTAACAGGACAGTTACAAAAATAATACAAATCCTATACAGAGAAACTCCAACACAGTCTACCTTCCCTCCACCAGATACCCAGACACACCAGTTTCAATATTTTATCCCATTTGCCACATCCTCTCTCTCTCTCCTTATCTATCTCTCTATCTATCTATCTATCTATCTATCTATCTATCTATCTATCTATCTATCTATCTATCTGTCTATCTATCCATCTATCTATTTATCTATCTTTGATCCATTGATCTATCTATTTTCTAAATGTTTCAGAGCTGGTTGCAAAATGTTTTCCTTTAGATCTTAGTGCATATTTAGGACCATTTTTTAAAAGTCTTTGTTTGGAATGGTGCAGTTCTGATCCACCCCCTCATTGATGTTTTTTTTTTTTATCTTCTCTATGCCTGGGCCATCATTTCCTGTTTCTTTGTATGTTTTGTAATCTTTTGTGAAACCTAGACATTCTGATATTGTAATGTGTTAGGTCTGGACTTTAGACCTTGAGGCATCTGTTCCTTAAGCTTTTATGGACTAAGCTTTCAGTGTAATGACATTTCCTTGAATGCCAGGAGCTGACAACAATAACAAAAAAGAGAGATGGGTGCAAGTCCTGCCATTCATGGCTCATCCAAAAATTAAGTTAGAGAATAATTCTGGGCCACAGCATAGGGATCTGCTTTGTCCTTTTTGTTCATGTGTCTTTTCTTGGGCCCGTGGACCTTTGGGCATTATTATAAATGTCCCCTTTGCCCTATGAAGCAGTTTCTTCATGGTCTACAGTGTGCTGTATGTCTTACCCCCAACAATCCCTTCCCCAGGGAAGACACTTGACTGCTTTCCTGCAGCGTACTGAAGGATAGCTCCAAGCAAGTTATGGAATGTCAAGTCTCTGAGGTCACCACCAGGCCCAATTGGTCCTGCTTTCAGACCAAGCATGAGGGCTACCCTGCTCCCTCTGGAACCTGAACCAAAGATCTGCATGGGCTGGTCCAGCACTGAGTCAGTGAGGGGTGGAGGAGGGGCAGCTAGAGAGCCAGGAGGTCCTACCTCTTACACACTATACAGTTCATCCTAAGTGTACAGTCAATGGGTTTGGTATAGGCACATAGTTATGCATTCACCACCACAGTCAATATGAGTATATTCTCATTTTTTCTCAAAAAATTCCAAATCCTTTAGATTTCTGTTATTATTGATATATAGGTTTGGTATATTGCCTTTGATACAATAATGAAGGATTGTTACTGTTAACTATAAACCTTTAGTTTGCATTAATTGTATTTCTTTCATATACTACCCCATCATTAACACCTTGTAATAGTGATATATGTTTATTCTGTTTCATGTAAAACTTTCTTATGTTTGTACATTTAACCACTGGCATCATTCCACTCTAGGTTTCACTAAGTTATACAGTCCAGTTTTATCCTCTAGCTTTCTTTCTGGTGACATACACAACCATTATCTTCCTCTTTCAACCATATACTCAGCTTTGTTGATTCCACTTACAGTATTGTGCTTTATCATGCAGTATTGGGCTATCCATTTCTGCACATTTATAAACAAACTTATAAAACATTCTGTACTCCTTACACATCAATTGTTCAATCTCTACCCTCTTTCTACAGCTTGATAGCCTTTGCTCTCTAATTTAACTCCCAGGGTCTGCTCATTCTATTTAATTCACATTAATGAGACCATACAATAATTGTCCTTGTGTTTCTGGCTGTTAACAAAAGGTCCTCAAATTTCATCGATGTGGTCGCATTCATCACTTTATTTTTTCCTACGTTATTCCATCATGTGTGTACAGCATATTCACCCATCAGCTCATCAGTTGATGGACTATTGGACAGCCTTTCATTTATTGACAATTATGAATAATTCCACCATAAATATTGATGCAAATGTCTATTTAGGTTATCTTTTCATTTTTTCTGAATATATACTTAGTTATGAAACTGATGGATCTCCTACACTTTTAAGTGCCCTGTTACTGAAGTTCCTTAAATGTTTCCTGGTTAATGAAAGATGTTTCTATCAGTTCTTGCTAGTTGTTCAAAGCTTCTGTGAGAAAGTAGGAGCCCTGAAGTTTCTCACTCTGCCATTCTGATGGGGTGGGCTCCTTAATTTTTGTTTGTTTCTTGTTTTGAGGTAGCTACCCAGACTAAATACCTATTCTTGAATTACTCACTTTTCTTCATTGATTTGAAATATCATTTTTGTCCATTTTTCCCTACTAAGGTTTTCATCCTAGGCATTGCTTTTCATCCAATATTTATACTTTAATGAGAGAAATCTCAGGCAAATAATCTACCAGTGATCCCCAATCTCTAAATTGCTTTGAATTGTGAGGATAGAGACAAACTTGCAGAAAACCATGGTTACAAATGGGTCAAACAAGTGGGAAGTAGACAACCAACTTTGGAGAGCAAGGACAACTCTGTATCTTCTGTTTTGCTCCTAAGGAGAAGAAACTAGTTAATTAAGACTTTAGTGTTCTGAAGTGTCCCAACTACTTGAAAAGGTTTGAAAGCTTCTGTTGCCTCAGTGTTTGCAATCCTGTCATTTTGCTTGGAGGAAATAATTTCAATCTCTTCAGTTATCTCATATGCTACTTGCTGACATTTGGAAATATCCAAGATAGAAACCATCATTGGCTCTCTGATGGTGTTGTTGAAAATCAACTGATTGCATTTCAGGTGCAGTGCCCTTAATTTAAATAGAATGAATAAGGGCAGGCCATTCAGCTGAGAGTCTTTCTCTTTTTCTTGACTTTGCTGGCCAGTTCTGGTTTAGTCCTTTCCAAAATTGAGTCTCTGAGGAATAAACCATTTCTTTGGGCATCACCATCAACACTTAGGAATCACACTATTGTGAAATATAACACACATTCATAAAATTACCTAAAATTTACAAACAATGAATCTATGTTACTTAGTTGCACATTAAGGATTATGAGATCTTTTATAATTGAAATATCATTATTATTTTTTATTGTGGTAACACAAAATTTCCCATTTTAATCATTATTAAATATACCTTTCAGTGACTTTTAGGCCTGGAGAAAAGGACCCCATTCCCCACATGATGTGACATACCTCTGGCAAATATTTCAAAGAGGTTTCCCACCCTAGCCTGTGCCTTTTCACATGCCAGCACTGCTCTCTTACAGTAACCCCCACCACTCAACCCTCACCTTCTGGCAGAGGCAATTCCAACCCTGTATGCTTCATGCAGCACTTAAGTTTTAACTTTACCAGTGAAGCACAGCCAACTCTTAACTTAACCCACTAATTCTGAGAACTAGACAATAAAAACTTACTTAACCCTTGCCCCCAAGCTCCAACCTTAAGCCATCAAATCTCTATCCCCTGCCAACTTGAGGCAGCTGTTTCTCTTTTGGAACACTGCCTGTGTGGCTGTTCCTCCATGAAATAAAGCCTTTGCCTGAACTCCTTGTCCCACTTCATTCCTGGTGCATTTGCTGAGTTTGCCTTACATCTGAGGTCAAAACCCAGGACTCAGAGCAAGGCGACCCCAGCCCCCTGGCCTTGTAACCTAGGAAGCAGTGGGCAGTGGCAGCTCATTCTTGGTTTACTCCCAGTTCCTGGTCGGCGACCCCTGGGTGCTGTCCCCCTCTGAGTCTCTCCAGGCAGTCTGAGAGACAAGGGACTCCTCGACCCACTCTGCCTTGCAGCTGGGGAAGTAACAGGCAGTGGCAGCTAATCCTTGGCTTATTCCCCAATCCTGGTGGTCTGGCCAGAACAAATACCCTTCCAAATACACCCAGCAAGCTCTGTTTCAGATGAAGGCTATGCTGCCCTTAAAGGAACCTGGAACTTCACCCACCCCAGCTAGCCAAACTGCCAGAACTAAAATACTAAATCCACCCTGCCTACCCCTGTCACCATCCAGTCCTCACCTGGCTCATTGGACTTTTGTCTGTTCATGAAAACCCCAGTGTTGGGCTCTGATGCAGCCCCAGCAATCCCTCCAGATGAGGGTATACCTAGTCTCTACATTGAACCTGGGACACCGGCTTCTCTCTAGGAAACCACTCTGATCTGTCCAGTTCCTCTTGAGTTTGGGGATGCCCAGCTCTAGGGAAGACCTTTATTTGGTTCCTTTTAAGCTGGGAACACCCAACTCTAAGGAAACCTTCTTCTCTTACATTGGCGACATGGGCACAGCGCACTCCCTTCTCTCAAGGTCTGCTTAATACAAAACCTTAGGCCACTGAGCCCAAATTCACCCAAGCATCTCATATGCTATTGTAACACTGGCCACAGTGTAAATTAGACAACAAATCAGGGTGGCTAGAGAATGGGACTTTTGATTATAAAATACTCTGTGATCTTGACAATTTCATTGTTGGACTGGAAAACAGAGTGAAGTTCTCACATTCAGACCTTCTTTTCTCTTCCCTGTTGTCCATCTCTTTGTTCCTCTTGCTCAACCTACCACACCCTTGTAGCCCATACCACTCCCCCAGCCCCACCAGAACAGCAGCCTCCCCCTTACCCTCATTGATCTGATGATTTTGACCCCACTGATCAAGCCCTTCCTTCTAGCAGAAATTTACCTCAATAGGACAACCAACCTCTTCTGGCTCTGGACTCTCACACTCCCCTGCCTCCAACTCACTCTGAAACCTGCTCTCACTCTCAAACCCCTCCTGCAACTCCCTCTGAAACCTGCTTTAAACCCCCACCCTCTCCAACTCACTCTGACACCACTCTGTTTACCATCAGACCTCCTCAACCCCTCCTACTGCATGTAGCGGTCAGTACTGAAGGTATAGCCCACACACTGTCCCATTCTTTTTATGAGCTATATCCCAAATAGAGAAAAAGCTATGTCCATTTTCCACCAACCCTGCTCAATATATTTAAGAATTTACTTTCCTTTTACAATTTTATAATCTTACCTGGCAAGATCAGCACATAATTCTTACCTCCACTTTACTTCCAGAGGAGAGAGTAGGAGTCTGGTGGACAGTACAACAACATTGTGCTGTGCCCTAAGTAGACCCAAACTGGCAATATCAAATTAATCACCCTGACATACAAAAATGCAATCACTTCCAAACCTGCATCCTTGCAGCACTTGAAAAAAACTCCCTAAAAAGGATTAATTTTGACAAACTTCAAGAAGTTTTTCAAGGACCCAATGAAAACCCAGCCCAATTTATGGCCAGGCTCACTGAAGCTCTGCTTGTACACACACATCTCACTCCAGAAAGCCCTGAGGGGGGCCTGTGGCTGAATTTCTGTTTCATTTTCCAGGCTACCTCAGATATAAGGCACAAATTTTAAAAGTTTGCAGAGGACTCCTTCACCCCACAACAGGATCTGCTGCCTTTAAGGTTTTTAAAAACAGGGAGGACACTATAAAAGAAAAGAAACAAAGTAATTGTCAATGATAGCTACAGCCCTTTCAGGCCACCAGCAAACAAAAAACTTAGCCAGAGAGGCCAACCATCTCCCCCACCACTGACTTCATATGCAGTTCTACAGGACAATGGGCAAAGTGCTGACCCAATCCCAAACAACCCACCAAGATTTCCCACTATGCAGTCAAGCAGGTCACAGGAAAATGGACTGCTCTCAAACCCCTCCAGGTTTGCAGATGTTCTCCCAAACTGTAGCTGTGCTAACTTCCTGGACATCCTCAAAGAGGAATGATGGGGACCAAGGCCTTCACCAGTCCTGTCACCATCGACAACCAGGAACCTCGTGTAACTCTTCTCATCAAAGGTAAGCCTGTTACCTTCCTTTTGGACATGGGGGCCACTTATTCAACTCTTAATGCTTATTCTGGCCAACTAATATATCAGCCATTCAGGTCATGTGGTTAGAGGGAATGCCCTCTGCACCTCAGTGCACCCCACCCCTAGTTTACCAATTTGAGGGCCACCTCTTTGTGCGCTCCTTTCTAGTCATACCACAGCGCCCTGCACACCTACTTGGCAGAGTTATTCTCACCACCATTCATGCCACCATCAACATACTTCCATCACACACCCTGCAGCCAGCCAGTCTCTCCCTCCTCCTAGGACCAGACCCTCCCCAAACAAGCAGTCTATCCTCACTCCTTCTGACAGTAAATCTCATAATATGAGATACTGACAACCCTACTATAGCCCACCATCACACCCCCATCCTAATCAAATTACAAACAGAATCCTCTTTGCCTTCAATTCCTCAATATTGCATTTCCCCCATGCACCTACAAAACCTAAAGCCAATCATTTCTAATTTCCTCTCAAGGGGCCTACCCCCATTCAACCTATTCCCTGTACAATACCCCTACTCCTCCTGTAAAGAAATCTAATGGTTCATACCAGCTTGTCCAAGATCTCCATGCTATCAGTAAAGCTATAATTCCCCTCCACCTGGTGCTCCCCAGCCCTATACCCTCCTATCCAAAATTCTAGCATGCACAACCTGTTTCTTCATTTTGGATCTCAAAGTCACCTTCTTCACAATTCATTTACACCCTAAATCCCAGAAACTTTTTGCCTTTACTTGGACAGACCCTGATACCTAACCATTCCTCTCAATACACCTGGACAGTCCTACCCCAAAGTTTTCAAGACTCTCCCCATCGCTTTGGGCAAGCTCTAGCCCAAAATCTCATACAATTTAAAACCAATAGTGTACCATCCTATAATATGTAAATAACTTCCTAATCTGTAGCTGACTTACTTTCTGACAGTATTCCCTGCTTTGGAATCCTACATTCATTACAATCTGATAATGATTGATAATGATTGCATTCATTTCTTAAAACACATGAGTCTCCCTAGCTCTACATATCACCTGGGACTTACACACCTACTATCTTCCCCAAACCTCAGGAAAAGTAGAAAAAGCCAACCACTTACTAGAAACACACCTTACCAAGCAAGCAGTCCACACTCCTTGGACACAGCTCTTACCCCTTGCTTTCACTCTTCTCAGGGCACTCCCTTGACAGTTCTCCCTTCTCAGCCTGTTCAAACTCATATATAGGTGTCCTTTCCTCCTAGGCAACCTACCTCCCTGAGTCCCCCATGGGAGACTACTTCCTCACTCTTTCCCAATGAAGAACATTTCTCTGCTGACATGCAGACACTTTCCTCCCAAGCCCCAATGCCACCATCACATCCACACTCAGCCCTGGAGATCTCAAAACTGTGCAACCCACCAAGCCCCTCCACCCCACCTGGAAAGGACCTTACACAATAGTCCTAGCAACACCTTCAACTTTCAAACTAGCAAAAAAGCCCACTGCCTGGCACCACCTAAGCAGAATAAAGCTCTATTATCCTCTTAATTCAGTCAATCAATCTACCCCCATAGGACCAACTTCTCTCAAAATAACCAAACTGCCTAGTAATGGGCCTTCATTCCCAACCCCCTTTCCAACTCCTCACTGAAATAATCTCTCTACTTCCTCCCCTTCCAGAGGCCTTAAAGTGACTGCTAGTGTTCCTGCTGGATGAATTCCTCCAAGACACCTTCCAGGACCTCAGTGGCAGCAAATCCAGTCTTTATTTTACCCCACTACATCTACATAAACCATGGCACTAACCTCTTTATTTTTTTATCTTTCTCTCCTTCACAGTCAATGCCCAAAAAACTCCTTACCATCCTCTTACAGGCACCATCCAAACAATATTAATTGCAGAGAACCGTTCTAATTGCTGGATATGCCCTGAATCCACCCACGCTGACACTTTGTCCCTGCTTGTCTTTCCTTTAAGCTCTGAAACTCTCTTATGAGTCCATCCACAATACACTGGCTTCGGTGGCCAATGGATCACTAAACTCTCCCCAAACTCACCAGAATATGAGGACATCTGTTGTTCATCAAACTATGGATACAATAGAAAACTCATAACCTATAGAAAATTCAGACTCTATTGGTGTAATTACAATCTTAATGGATAAATCCTTCCTATGCTTTAAACACCTCTCTTCACAACCCTATGCAGGTGAATTAGGGCATATACTACTTATATCATATCTTACTTTTTTAACACAACCACCATCCATTACCATGACTTTATCATGATCCCAAATTAGAGCTCTGTGTCTGTGGAAGAATAATTTCTCTTTCTCTCCTTCCATAGCTTCTAATAACCTCTCATCTTGCTTGTTCTAGCTATTTCACATAAGAGGAGTCATACAATATTTTCCTTTTGTTCCTGACTTATTTTACACAACATAATGCTTTCAAGATTCATCCATATTATGGCATGTATCAGAACTTCATTCATTTTTATAGCTGAATAATATTCTACGGTATGAATATATCATATTTTGCTTATCTGTTAATCTGTTGATTGACATTGGAGCTTTTTCCACCATTTGTTAATTGTGAATAAAACTGTTGTGAACATTTATGTACAGTTTAAGTTTGAGTTCCTGCTTTCAGTTCTTTTGGTTTTATACCTAGGAGTGGAGTTGACAGGTCATATAGTAATCCTGTTTAACTTTTTTAGAAACTGACAAAACTTTTTCCACTGTGG
>PVIY010027502.1:0-34128 GCA_004026745.1 Myrmecophaga tridactyla
TTCGTTGTGTTCATAATTCATTCCTGTTTCAGTACAAGCACACATCATAATATTTCATAAATTCAGACTTAATATTGGTTTTTCCCAGTTATTTCTCTGTTCATTTGGCCTTTCTCTTCAAGCAGTTGTCAAATTCCCTGTATTTTCCTACATAAATTGTGAGCTTCCTCACAGATCATGTTTCCAATAGAATAATTTTTTGGCAAGGGGTAAAATTATCCAAGATAATTTTAAGAAAGAATGTTCAAGACAAGATCAATTGAGCACCCCACAACTCTGCTTATGAGGAGAGGTTCAGGAAACAGTAGAAGGAGAAATGGAAGGAAAACGAAGAGAGCAGAGTGTTTTAATAGAATACTGAACCTGATTATCCCAACAGAATCTTGTGGAGGTGGTGAAAGTTTAGACAAACAAAGTAATTATGCTTTACTTTGCCAACATAACAATCCCATTATTTTTATAATACCCAAGAAAGAATGAGCATTATAAAAAGAATGCTATCTCCAAATCACAGTGACTTAACACAATGAAAGTTTATGTTTTCCTTATAAACACAAAATCAGTGGAGATGATTTGACAGAAGAACTTGAACACTTGGAAAAGAAATGGCAGAACCTATAGAAATGAAAGGCAAAATAGAAGAAATAAAAAACACAGTGGAGTCCTACAACATGGATTTAAAGAGGCAGAAGAAAGGATTATGCCCTACAGCAGAAGACATCTGAATTCCCATGCACAAAAGAACAGATAGGAAAAAGAATAGAAAAGGATGAGAAGAGTCTCAGGAAATTGTGTCACAACATGAAGCACCTAGGATCTATATATTATGGGTGCCCTAGAAGGAGAAAAGAAGGGAAAAGGGGAAGGAAGATAATAGAGGAAATAATCACTGAAAAATTCCCAACTCTTATTAAAAACATAACATTTCAGGTCCAAGATGTGTAGGATACTCCAAACAGAATAGATTCAAATAGACCTACACAAAGACACTTAATATTCAGATGATCAAATCTCAAAGACAGAATGTAGAAGATGAAGAGATAACTCTGAAAGCTGCAAGAGAAAAGCAATCCATTATATACCAAGGAAGCTCAATGAGAGTAATTGTGGAATTCTCAGCAAAAAAAAAACATGGATGTGAGAGGGCATGACATATTAAAAAGTTACCTTCTCTATAAGAAATACTAAAGGGTGTGCTATATAGACAGATGAGATAAGACAGAATAGAGAGGTGTGGAGAAGAGTGTAGAAATGAAGATTTTCAGTAAAGGTAAATAATAGAGTAAAAAGAGAAAAAAAATGCAACAAATGGAATCCAAAAGAAAATGGTTGAAGATAATACTGCCTTTAGAGTAAACACCTTAAAAAATACTAACGGATTAAACTCCAATCAAAGGACACAGACAGGCAGAATGGATAAAAAAAATAGGAACCATCTGCATGTTGTCAATAGAAGAGTCACTTTAGACCAAAGAACAAAAGTAGGTTGAAAGTGAAAGTCTAGAAAAGTTATTTCACACAAACACCACCAGAAAAGACTGGGAGTAGCTACACTCATATGAGACAAATCAGACTTCAAATGCAAATCAATTTAAAAAGACAATTATGGATATTATTTATTAATAAGAGGAATAATTCAGCAGGAAGACATAGAAATCATAAATATTTATGCACTAAGACAGAGTGCCACAAAATATCAGGCAAACACTGACCAAACTGAAGGTAAAAGTGTACACCTCCACAATAATCATTCGCTAATTCAATACACTGCTCTCAACAATGGATAGAACATGTAGACAAAGGATCAATAATGAAATGAGATTTTGTATAAAATTATAAATGAGCTAGACTGAACAGACATTTATAGAGCATTGTACCCCAAGAGAGTAGGATGTACATTTTTCTCAAATGTTAATAGGACATTCTCCAGGATAGACCACATGTTGGATCACAAAAATTTAATAGATTGATATTATATAAAATGATTTCCAGATCATAAAGGAATGAATATGTAAAACAGTATATGGAAAATTGTAAATAGGTCAAGGTTAAACAGCACACTCTTAAACAACCACTGGGACAAGGAGGAAATTACAGGAGTAAAAAGTAAATATCTCATTATAAATGAACATAAGAACACAGTTTATTGAATTTTATGGAATTCAGCAATAGCAGTGCTGAGAGGAATATTTACTACCCACTATCTCTATATTACAAAAAAAGAAAGAAAAAAAATTGAGGAATTAACTGCTCACCTGGAGGAACTAAAGAAAGAAAAGCAACCTAACCCTAAGCAAACAGAATAAAAAATAGAGATTAGAGAAGAAATAAATGAAACTGAAAACATGAAAACCATAGAGAGAATCAACAAAACCAGAAATTGGTTCTTTGAGAAAATCAGTAAAATCTTTGGACCCTTAGCTAAGCTGAGAAAGAAAATAGAAAGTGGATGCAAATGAATAAAAACAGAAATGGGAGGGGGAAAAAACTGCTGACCCTCCTGAAATAAAACAGACAATGAGATGCTATGATGAGTAGCTATATGCTAAGAAGCTAGACAACAAAGACGAAATGAACAACTTCCTAGAAAAGAATGAAAAACAAACATAAACTCTACAAGACCCGGAAAACAAAACTGAAATAAAGTGATTGACTCAATCATCAGAAACTCAAAAAAAAGTCCAGGGTCATATGGATTCACATGTGAATTCTGCCAAGCATTCAAGAGAAAATGAGTACAAATACTGCTCAAACACTTCAAAAAACTGAAGAGGAGGGAAAACTACCTAACTCATTCTATAAAGTGAACACCACCCTAAGAACAAAGTCAGACAAAGATATTACAACAAAAGAAAATTGCAGACTGATCTCTTTAATTAATATAAATGCAAAAATCCTCTGCAAAATCCTAGCAAATCAAATCCAGCATCACATTATGATAAGAATCATGCTCCATAAGCAAGGGTGCTTATTTCAGTTTTGTAAAGGTGATTCAATACAAGAAAATCAGTTAATGCAATATGACATTAAATCAAAGGGGAAAAACTACTTGATCATCTCAACTGGTGCAGAAATGTTAATTGACAAAATTCAGCATGTTTTCTTAAGGAAAAACTTCAAGAGAAAGAAATTGAAGGAACTTCCTCAACATGATAAAGGGTATGGATGCAAAACCCACTGCTAACATCATACTCAATGGGGAAAGACTGAAAGCATTGCTCTAAGATCAACAAGACAGGGATGCCCACTGTTATCACTGTTGTTCAGCATTGTGCTGGAAGTTCTAGCTAGAGCAATTAGGCAAGAAAAAGAAACAAATGATATCCAGATTGAAAGGAAGAAGTACAACTTTCAGTGTTTACAAATGACATGTCTCTGTGTATAGAAAATTCCAAAATATCTGTGAAAGAGCTAGTAGATCTAATAAACAAGGATGGAAAAGTGGCAGGATATAACATCAACACACAAAAATCAATATTTCTATACACTAGTAATGAACAAGCTGATAAGGATATCAGGAAAGAATTCTTTTACTATAGCAATTCATTTACTATAGCAACTAACAGAACAAAACATTTAGGAATAAATTTAACAAATGATATAAAAAACCTGTACAGAGAAAACTACAGCACAGCATGAAAATAAATCAAGGAAGACTTAATATATGGAAGGACATATCATGTTTCTGGTTTGGAAGAATAATATACTTAAGATTTCATTTTTACCCAAATTTATTTATAGATTTATTCATATTTTGTTTATTTATACAGATGTGTAGGTGCTCAAGGGAGTGACACACACTGAGTGGAAGTGGATTAGCTTGTTTTATAGAAAAGTTTTTTAGTAACAGGTTTCCATAGCAACCTTTGAGCACAAATGGGTCTTTTCTTACAGGTTCCCGTAGTGATGTTTGGATGCTAGGGGCTTACATGGTTTGCTTTAACCAGGAGCTTAGGATTGTCTCAGGAAGAGAGAGCTTATCAATACTATCCCTTCAGGTATACAAAATTTGTCTTTAGGCAGATGTTTAACACTCTTTACAACCACCAGAGCTTTCTGTTATTAACTATGAGTCTGATTTGGGCCCATGATTTTATCAGCTTCTATGATTCGGTGCTTTTTCCATGGTTTGGGGAGATTTTGGGCTTTTGGAGAAATTGTTATCTTTTGAAGTTTGCAGCTTTACATTAATTACTTTAGAGCTCAAAAAGAAACAAGGGACTTGCAGTTGTCCATTTACTCTTTTAAGAGTTTGAAAGGAAATGAGGGCTTTTCACTTGGCTGTTAACTCTTTCAGAAATAGATAGGAAACCAGGAACTTGCAGTTGTCCTATTTTATCCTGCTTTAAAAATCACTGGTATGTTAATTTAGCTCAGTTGGCCCCCTTCCCTTCTTCATAGTTCCATAGATAAAGTGGAAGCTCAGGAAAATCAAAGTGATTAGTATAGTCATTGTTTATTCCATTTTCACACTTTATACAATCTACTCTGAGAAAAAGGTGCCATGCTTATTGGGTGCCTTTGGATTGTAGAGGAAGAATGTTCCACACTTGAGAAAAAAAATCAGGAACTCAACTATCAGGTCACTAGGGAAGATGGTGATTTCTCACAGTGCCACAAGCATGAGAGGGATCTGCAACAAGTCCATCCTGCCATGGAACCTGCTCTTCCACTTATGCCACAGAATCTGGAATACACAATGTATTAAGATATCCATGGTAGATTGATTGTAAAATGGAGTCTGTTAAGTCCTAGTGCAAATAGCTAGTTCTAGATCATGGCCATATGATCTTTACCAGAGAAATAATGGCTATTGAAAACACTCATCTTGGATTGCTACTGAAACTAAGTATTGAGAATTAGCACATAACTGGCAGCCTTTTAAAGAAGCTAAAGGAAAGTAGCTAGAGGCAAATATCAGTATGTTAGCTTTTTGCAGTAGCTAGAGGCAAATTTTTTAATTGTTATAACTCACTTGTTTCTTTAATGCTAATGCTGTCTTATAAATGTTAAAATATGAAATCAAGGTATTAATTTGTTACTGGACCTGCTTGTATTCCATTATCTTATTATTCATTGGCCAGCTGCATTATGTGAATTTTTAACAGTCTGTAATGATGCACTGTGTTTAGCTTAGCCTCTTTACTTGTCACCTCAAACCAGCTTAGACAATTTACAGCCATCTAACTAGACTCCTTACTTATTATCTTTTATGGATTGAACTATTTACAAGTTTTGGTATTACTCCAGCTGGACTTCCTCTGTTCCTAATGAATGTCTATTAAGCAATTAAGGAACTAGTTTTACAACCTGTATTGCTTGTGTCAGCCACCTTTATTCAGTCCACAAGACAGCTTCTGGGGTCTATTTGTTCCAATTGAACAAATCAATCAATATCCCCTACCATCCCTACATCACTATCTCTATCTCCCTTTGTTTAAATTTCACAAAACCCAAATTTTCTCCAATTCAGGGACAAAAGGTATAAGACTTTTATCTCATGTTCTCCTCCTTTGTCCAAGTGCAATAAAGACTGTTTGAAAACTTGATGTCTCAGGATTGACTATTGAGCATAGCTCTCAATTTACTCATATTTTATCCATAACACTGTTGGTTCCAGCAGGGACTGCAAGCTGACTGTCGGGCTGCTGTGTGTCTAGATGGTCATTTAGGGCAACAAACCAACTGAAAGTGAAAATCAAGACTTCATTCACTACAATACTCAAAGTATAACCAAGACTTTCAAACTTGGCAACAATGTGAGCAAGACAAAAATATTGGTGATAGCTCCCACATGTTCAATTTTTCACCATATATTGGCCAAGGGTGAAAGCCAGATGATAGTCAGTAGAGGTGGAAGAATTATTTTACTGATGAGGAATCTCAAACAAAATGCTTCTGCTTTTAATGTAACTGATGGGGCCAGAAAGTGAAGGATAACAGTGGAAAAGTACCGAGTTAAGTGTAGAAAAGTAACTTAGAAAAGGCACCCAAACAAGGAGGTCTTAAAAGAGGTGCTTTATACTTTTCAAAGGATTGATTGAGGATACCCTTAAAGGAGACCTTTGAAGGGATGCAACAGGGCTAGGAATGCAAGTATGCTAAAGAACATGGCTGGTCTGAGAAAGTGGTGGAGAGTCCCTGACTGCAAATTGCTCTAGATAAGCAGTGCATTGGCTGAGCACCATGTCTAGTGTGGGGAGGTCAGCTTCCTCCATAAGACATTCCAGGGAAAGTCTTTTAATTGCCTATGGTCAGGCTTTAAAGATCACACACATAACTTTGGCCTGGAGCTTTAGTCTTCACTGAGAAGTGGATATGATATATACATGATCAGAGTTACTGTTCCTGAGCTGAGATACCCATCCAAAATCCATGCTTGTACTACAAGTATTCATTGAAATATAGGAACAAGACACAGCTTGGCAGTAGAAGGTCCAGAGGGCAGAAATTAAATATGCAGATTAGTGGCTGAAGCACCTAAGCCATCTACCACTGTTGCAATTGCATAATAATAGTATATTCACCCTAACCCCTTCCTATATAGTCATGGAATTTCTATAACCAAAATTTTAAAGACTTTTTCATTGTATGATGAAACATACAATATGTCTCTTAGTTTACTGCACTCCTATGGCAAATACCACACACTGGGTTGGTGTGAATACTGGGAATTTATTGGCTCATGTTTTGAGACAATAGAAGTCCAAATTGTGATGTTAGCAAAGATATATGTCTTTTCCCCAAAGCCTGTAACATTTTGGTGCTGGTTGCCAGCGAGCCTTTGGGTCCTTTGGTTTGTATCCTTGCCTCATGTTATGCGGCAACATTCTTTTCTTTCTTTTCTAGATTCCATTGACTTCTGGTTTGTGGTTCCTCACTGCAGCTTTCTCTGATTATGTCAGCATTTCTTCTACTTACCAAGGACTGCAGTAATATAGATTAAGGCCCATCCTGCTACAGTTGGCCAGATGTTAACTAAAAGCAATATCTTTGAAGGGGTACTATGTACAAGGTTCACACCATGGGGGAGGGGATTGAGATTAAGAACATATGTTTGTTGTGGTGCATAATTCAACTACCACAGTTTGCTCTCTTGACACACAAAATGCATGTTTTCCAACATGCAAAACAAATTCCACCAGTCTCAATATTCCAAAATCCTGAAGCCATTTCTGTAACAACTTTAATACACGTCTCATCCAAATGAGTTATCAGTGTCATCTCTCCAGGGGCAAAATTTCTCTCCTGATGGACCTGCAAAACCTAGAAAAGAAATTATATGTTTCCAAAATGCAATGGTGAGACAGGCATATGAAATATATTCACATTTGGGAACTGAAAATTTAAAGGAAAAACAGTGGACATAAGAGTCTGAAAGTCATTTCTGGATAGATGCTTTTTATTCTAAACCTGCTGGTATGGGAGTCTCATCCTCCCCAGGGGCTTTCATGGTGGGCTTGCTCTTTCTGAATGCTGGAGAAAGGGCTCTACTCTCTCTGAACATTGGAGTGGTGGTCGTTAGACCACTTATTTTCTATCTGAAAATAGGGTCATAGATGCCTGTGCAGGTTTGAAAGGATTTATGTACCCTAAAATAGCCATGTTTTAATCTTAATCAATCTTGTGGAAGCAAGTGTTTTTTTTTTAATCCCTACTCAGCACTGTATGTTAGGAACTTAATTAGGTTATCTCCACAGGGTTGTGACTCACTCATTTATAAGTATGAACCTTTGATTAGACGGAGATGTGATTCTACACATTCCAGGTGGGTTTGATCAATTTACTGCAATCCTTTAAAAGTGGAAGCAGTTCAGAGAAAGCTTCAGAATGATGAGAGAATTAGAGTCCAGCAGTCAGCAACCTTTGGAGATGCAGGAGGGGAATGGTCCTAGGGAAGCTTCATGAGACAAGAAGCCTGGAGAGAAAGCTAAGAAATGTCTCCATGTTCACCATTTGTCTTTCCAGTTGAGAGAGAAACCCTGAAATTAATTGGCCTTTCTTGAGTGAAGGTAACATCTTGTTGGTGCCTTAATTTGGAAATTTTTATAGACTTGCTTTAACTGGGATATTTTCTCAGCCTTAGAACTATAACTGTTAGCTTATTAAATTCCCCTTCTTAGAAGATATTCCTTTTCTGGTATATTGCATTCCAGAAGCTAGCAAATAAGAACAGATTTTGGTACTGGAGAAGTGGGGTGCTGCTGCAGTTTGCAAATACTAAACATTTTGAAACAGCTTTTTAAATGTGTAAAGGGAAGATTCTGGAGGAATTATGACACTTGATAGAAGAGCCCTAGAATGCTTTGAAGAGACTATTTGTAGAAATGTGGACTCTAAAGATACTTCTGATGAGGCTCTCAACAGAGGTGAGGCATGTGACCTTTTAAACTGGAGGGAAGGCAATCCTTGTTTTTAAATGACAGATAATCTTGCAAAATTGACTAGTAGCTTTGGTTGGAAGGCAGATTTTAAAAGCCATGAACTTGGGTATTTAGCAGGAGAGAGTTGCAAATTTAATATGGAAAGTGCAGCCTGATTTCTCCTCACAGCTTATAGTGAAATGTGACAGGAAAGGGATAAGCTGGAATGGAACTCTTGAGTACAAAGAAACCAGAAATTGAGGTTCTGGAAATTTCTAGCTTCCAGGAAGGGAGAATCCAGAGAATAGTGCACCATGTGAGGATTTGGTCAAATATGGAATCAGTCAGCCATTTTAGAGAAAGCCAGGATTGGAAATGGAGTTATCAAAGAAGGATTTGTGGAAACTTTTGCTATCTGATGGGCATGATCCTTGCTTACTACATAGAGAGCCAACAAGAATGCTATGGGACATGTATAAATACAACCACTGCCAGTCTGGATTGTGGGGCTCAGAAAAGGAACATTGTGAAGAAAAAATAACTTCAGAGGTAGAACTATGAAAGCTAAAGGCTAGAGTCAAGAAAACTTTTACCAAGAGAGTGGACCACCCTAACCATGTGGAGAGGGTGAGTTTGCCCTGAAGGCAGAGGGTGGGCCTTCCACCTTGTTGCAGTGGAAGGGTGGTGCTGCCTCAGGTCTTGGAGGGTCTGAAGCACATTCTATGAGAAATGGGGAGAGCCTGGCTGCCACCACCTGGAGGGTTTGAGTGTGTACTCTGGAAATGACAGAGAGCCCAAGTACACCCTGATGCATGGAGAGGGTGGAGCCAAGAAATGGTGGTTTTCCCCATGTCCCCCAAGGTTGCATTCAGGAAAAGAGATAGGCCCTAAAGCACCAAAGATAAGTGACACTTAGACTTTGAAATCTAATGGAGTTTGTCTTGCAGGTTTCTGAAACTGCTTGAATCTGGTGACCCCTGTGTTCCTTCCAATTCCAATGGGAATGTGTATCCTATGACTGTCCCTCTGTATGTTGGCAACAAATGACTTGTTCTGCATTTACAGGTCCAGAGCCAGAGGAAAATTTTGCCTTAGGACAAACCATGCCTGTAACAGACTTTGAAGAGACTTTGTACTGATTTAAGCTTGCATTGTATTTGTATTGTTACTGAAATGGTTTAAGCCTTTCTGATACTGTAATGGAATGAATGTATTTTGTATATCAGAAATACATGCTTATTTTAGGGTCCAGAGGGTGTAATGTATTGGTTTGAAAGGATTTATCTACCCTAATTAGTTATGTTTTATCCTAATCAATCTTGTGGGAATAACACTTTCTTTTACCCCTATTCAGTGCTATAGGTTGGAAACTTGATTGGGTTGTCTCTACGGTGATGTGACTCACCCAATTATGGGTATTTACCTTGGATTAGAGGAAGATGTGACTCCACCCATTACAGGGGGGTCTTGATTAATTTACTACAATCCCTTAAAAAAGGAAGTAGTTTGGAGAAAGATTCAGAATGATGAGACAACTAGAGTCCACCAGCCAGAGACCTTTGGAGATGAAGAAGGAGAATGGCCTCGGAGGAGCTTCATGAAGCAAGAGGCCTGAAGAGAAAGCTAGCAGATGTTGCAATGTTTGCCATGTGCATTTCCATTTGAGAGAGAAACCCTGAACTTCATCAGTCTTTCTTTGGTGAAGGTAACCTCTTGTTGGCACCTTTATTTGGACATTTTTATAGACTTGCTTTAACTGGGACATTTTTTAGTCCTTTGAATTGTAACCTAGAAACTTGCTATATTCCCCCTTTTAAAAGGTATTCTGGTTCTGTCATATTATATTCCAGCAACTAACAAAGTAGAACAATGATCCTCTCCAATCATTGCTGTGTCAGACAAATACCTAGGCATACACCTAGAGTATTCCCAGAATACTGAGAAGACCTAGAGTATTCCTAGAATACCTAGGGATAGACCTCATACTCTCTAGTCTTTGAAATAGTGGCCAAACTCTCCTTTTGTCAGAATATGTACTGTTCCAAGTGCAGGAGGACCCACACTTTCACCTGTGTGGATGGTCCCTCTCATTTGGCCCATGGCAATATCTGCTTCCATGATTCTGATTTGAAGTCATTCTTCCTTCAATTTGTCCCTCCTCAGTCCCTTTAAGTTCAGGCTGGCAGTACTTTGTTTATGTAAATTTTACCTGTAAATATTTTGCCCTGGGTGCAGTTCAAGGGCATTCAAACCATCAGACAACAGGACTTTATACAGATTATACAGTGCAATTTCCACATAATTGCACTTCTAATCCTGTCTTCCATTGAAATGGTAGATTGGATCGATGGTCAGCTCACACTGACTTTTCTAAGGGTTGGTCAGTTAAAACCTCACATGGAGTCCTGTTTTCAGAGGGCTCATTTCCCAGAGGTTCAGAGATGATATCTTAGAATTACTTCTGACCCTAGTCTCAGAGCATACAATCTGGTTATACTAATAATTTTTCAAATAATCAATTGTTGGTTTCTTTGTGTTTAAAAGCTTAATTCTCAGTTTATCCTTTCCTCCCATATTTTATTATAAGTTTCAAAGAGAAAGCAGGCTGCATTTTCTACACTTAGCTTGAGAACCTCCTCAGCTATGTGTCCAATTTCATCACTTGCTAGTTCTACTTAGAATCAACCCTAGGACATAATTCAGCCAAAATTCTATGCTACCTTAAAATAAAGATCACATTTCCTCCACTTTCAGTAATACATTCAACATTTCATTAAAACTCTTCAACAGAAGTAACTCTACGTCCATAGTTCTACCAACAATCTTTTCAATGCAATCGAGGCTTTTTCTGACTAGTGTCTCACAATTCTTCCAGCTTCTATGCATGACTCAATTCCAAAGGCTGTTCTACATTGCTACGTGTTTGGAATAGTGGCAATCCACTTCCAAGTATCAATAATCGCCTTAGTTTACGAGGTAGTACTGATACATACTACAAAATCAATTCTATACAGTGAAAGCTTATTTTTCATGGTTTCAAGGCTAGAGAAGTCCCAAATTGAGACATCTGTAAGGCTTTGCTTTCACTCATATGTCTCAAAAATTCTCATTTTTGCTGCTGGCAATCCTTGAGGTTCTTTGACTTGTATTCCTGCCTCATGTCACATGCCAATGCCCTTTCCTTCTTTTCTTGGTTACATTGATTTCTGGCTTCTGATATGTCACTGTGGCATTCTCTGATTATGCTAGAATTTCTTACCCTTATATAAGACTACATCAATCAGGATTAAGCCTCATGCTGCTTCAGTTAGCCAAATCTTATCTAAAAACACCCATCTTCAAGACTTCCAATTTAAAAGAGGTTCATCTCACAGGGGTGAGGATTAAGATTAAAACATATGTACTTTGGGGAATACAATTCAACCTAGCACTTAGGTATTGGTGGCCTGGAGAGAGTTATGAGTTTGGGGTGACTCTGCATCTGAGTAAACATCCATCACACATGTGTATCACCCCTTATGTAATCCAGTTTGAAGGGTGGTTTGGAAAGATCATGTTCTAGTTTGCTAGCTGCCAGAATGTAATGCACCAGAAACAGAATGGGTTTTAAAAAGGGGAATTTAATAAGTTGCTAGCTTACAGTTCTAAGGCCAAGAAAATATCCCAATTAAAACAAATCTTTAGAAACGTCCAATCAAAGGCATCCATGGAATGATACCTTGGTTCAAAAAGGCCAACAAAGTTCAGCATTTCTCTCCTCTCAAGTGAAAAGATACATGATGAACACAGGCATGGTTTCTCTCTCAGCTGAAAAGGCACATGGCAAGCATGGCATCATCTGTTAGATTTCTCTCCTAGCTTCCTGTTTCATCAAGCTCCCCAGCAGGCATTTTCCTTCTTCATCTCCAAAGCACTGGCTGAGGGACGCTCTGCTTCTCATGGCTATGCCATTCTTCTCTGCTCTCTCTGGATGTCTCTCATTCTTCAAAGTGTTTCCTCTTTTATAGGACTTCAGAAACTAATCAAAACCCACCCAAATGGGTGGTGACATACCTCCATCTAATCCAGTTTATCAACCAGTCTTGATTAAATCACATCTCCAGGAAGATGATCTAATTACAGTTTCAAACATATAATACTGAATAGGGATTAGAAGTAATGGTTGCCTTTAAAAAAAGGGATTAGGATTAAAATATAGCCTTTCCAGGATACATACATCATTTCAAACCAGCACATTCCACCATCTGGACCCTAAAAAAACATGTTTTCCCCATATACAAAATATTAATTTCCTGACAATATCAGATATCCTTAAACCAAATCAGTAGAAATGCAAATCAAATACAAATTTAGAACCCATATAAACTCCTATCAAAGTTATTTACAGAAATATTCTGTCCTAAGGCAAAATTATCCATGGCTCTGGACCTATAAAGAATCAAAATGAATTATTTGCTGCCAAAGGAAAATCATTTGTAGGATACATATACCAATTTCCACAGGGAGGAAGGAACACAGGGGTCATCAGACCCATAGAGATGTGAAAACCCACAGGACAAAGTCCAATAGATTTCAAAGCCTGAGAATCATTTATCTTTGGGGCTTTAGAAAGCAACAATCCCACCCTTTCCAGATGCCTACACAGAGACCTGTCTCTCTCCAAATGCAACCTTGGAGGATATTGGAGAACCACCTTTTTCTTGGCTCCACCCTCTCCAAGTATTGGGGCTGCCCTTGGACTCTTTACCATCTCCAGGGCACATGCTCAACCCCTCCATGTGGAGGCAGCCAGGCTCTCCCCAAACCCCAAGGAATGTGTTTCACCCTCTCCAAGGCCTGAGGTGGCATCACTCTTCCACTGCCATGAGGTGGAAGGCCCATCCTCTGCCTTTAGAGCAAATTCACCTTCTCCATGGGCTTGGGTGGGTCCACTCTCCTGGTCTGAGGCTTCTTGACTTCAGACCCTGGCCTCCATGGTTTTGCCTCTGAAGTTATTTTTCCTGCAATGTGTTCCTTCTCTGAGCTCTCTAGTCCAGACTGGCAACAGCTCTGTTTATACAGTTCCCACAGTATTCTTTTTGACTTTCTATGCAGTAGCTTTGGATCATGCCCATCAGACATAAGGAGTTTTCACAAATCCTTCCTGGATAATGCCATTTCTAATTCTGGTTTTCTCTGAAATGGCTCACTGCTTCCAAATTTGGCCAAATCTACATGTGGGGTGCTATTCTCTGGGGTCACCCTTTCTGGAGGCCCAGAATTTTCCAGAACTTCAATTTCTGGTTTCTTTGTATCCAAGAGTTCAGATCTAAATTTATCCATTTTCTATCACATCTCACTATAAACTGTGAGGAGAAACCAAGCTAAACTTTCCACATTTAATTTGGAAATCTCTTCTGCTAAATATCCACCTTCATGGCTTTTAAAATCTGATTTCCAGTCAAAGCCACTAGTCAATTTTGCCAGATTCTCTGCTATTATAAAACAAAGATTGCCTTCCTTCCAGTTTGCCATAATATGTGCCTCATTTCTTTCTAAGGACTTATCAGAAGTGTCTTTAGAGTCCACATTTCTACCAACAGTCTCTTCAAAGTATTCTAGACCTTCTCTATCAAGGTACTCACAACTCTTTCAGAATCTTCCACTTATCCATTTAAAAACCTGTTCCAACATGTTTGGTATCCGCAAGCTACAACAGTACCACACACCTCTGGTACCAAAATCTGTTCTAGTATGCTGGCTGGTGGTAGGCAGTATACCAGAAACAGAATGGCTTTTAAAATGGGGAATTTAATAAGTTGCTATGTAACAGTTCTAAGGCCAAGAAAATGTCCACATTAAAACAACTCTATAGAAATGTCCAATCAAAGGCATCCAGGGAAAGATACTATGGTTCAAAAAGTCCAATGAAGTTCAGGGTCCCTCTCTGAAATGTGAAGGCACATGGGGAACACAGTCATGGTTTCTCTCTCAGCTGGAAGGGCACAGGGTGAGCACGGCATCATCTGCCAGCTTTCTCTCCTAGTTACCTGTTTCATGAAGCTCCCCAGGAGGCATTTTCCTTCTTTATCTCCAAAGCACTGACTGATGTACTTTCTGCTTCTCATGGGTATGTTATTCTTCTCTGCTCTCTCTGGATCTCTCTCATTCTCCAAAGTATTTCCTCTTTTATAGGACTTCAGAAACTAATCAAGACCCACCCAAATGGGTGAAGACACACCTCAATCTAATCCAGTTTATCAACCACTCTTGATTAAATCACATTTCCAGGAAAATGATCTAATTACAGTTATAAACATATAATACTGAATAGGGATTAGAAGAAATGACTGCTTTTATAAAATGGGATTAGGATTAAAACACGGTTTTTCCAGGGTACATACATCATTCCCAGCCAGCACAGATGGTTTCCTGTTGGGGGATGGGAGATGACACAGCCTGTGTCCTACCCTCGGTGGTGGGTTCTTGGCTGTGACCAGGGGATAGAAACCAAGATATAGGAGCAAACAGGTGCCTTGCAGTGGGCTGGTGCTTTGTTTTGCTAAAGCTGCCAGAATGCACTACACCAGAAATGGAATGTTTTTCTTTTTAATTTATTTATTTATTAACTTAAAAAATTGACAAGAAATGAACTATAACATTAATATATGATCATTCTGTTCTACATATATAATCAGTAATTCACAATATCAACATATAGTTGCATATTCATCATCTCTTAGAACATTTACATCAATTCAGAAAAAGAAATAAAAAGACAACAGAAAAAGAAATATGATGAAAACTGATTTTAAAAAAAGATTATACATACCATATCCCAACCCCCTGCTTTCATTGATCACTAGCATTTCAAACTAAATTTATTTTAACATTTTTCTCCCATTATTTATTTTTATTCCATATGTTCTACTCATCTGTTGACAAGGCAGATAAAAGAAGCGTCATACACAAGGTTTTCACAATCACACAGTCACATTGTGAAAGCTATGTCATTATTCAATCATCATCAAGAAACATGGCTACTGGAACACAGCTCTACATTTTCAAACTGTTCCCTCCAGCCTCTCCATTACATCTTGAATAACAAGGTGATATATACTTAATGCATAAGAATAACCTTCAGGATAAATTTTTTAAAAAGGGAATTTATTAAGCTACAGATTTGCAGTTCTAAAACCACAAAAATATTCAAACTAAGGTATCTAGGAGAAGATATCTTGACTCAAGAATGTCCAATGTCTGTCATATGGGAAGGCATGTGGCTGGCATCTGCTTGTCCTCTTTCCTGGTTCCATTGCTTCCAGCTCCTAATGCCAGTGGTTTCATCTCTAAGCATCTGTGTGCCTTAACTTAGCTCTTTCAGGACACAACTCTGGGACCTGACTTGCTTATCATCTTATGGGAAGACACGTGGTGATGTCTGCTGGTGTCTGCGCATGTACAGGCATCTCCTTTCTCTATTGGCACTCCAAGCATCTTCAAATGTCTGTGTATCTGTTGACTCTGAAACAGGTGTGTCTCCTGAGGCTTTTGCCTTTCCAAACACTGGGTTTGTGTCAGCTCTGAGCTCTCTCTAAAATGTTTCCTCTTTTAAAGAACTCCAGCAATCTAATCAAGACACACCTGGAATGGGTGGAGTGACACCACAAGTTTGTTAAAATGTAACACCCACAGTAAGGCATGTCACACCTCTATGGAAACAATTAAAAGTTTCCATCCACAATATTGAATCACGTTAAGAAAATCATGGCTACTTCTACCTGATTGGATCAGGTTGAAACATGGCTTTTCATCCTCACAAATCATCTCCCACATTGCCATGGAGATTTACATCCTTGGGAGTCATGTTACATGTTGGAGGTGGGTAGGGTAGTGAATTTACCTACTGGACACTAGCTTTTTTACGTAGAGAAAAACAGCGTGATACTTTCACAATGATAGGTGCTTAGACAATTGTTCAAGAATCTGAAATGAGAAAATTGAATATATCAAAGCAAGGATTTCTGGCAAAAATTGACAACAGATTCCTGGAGAGACAAAATGCAGCTTATCTGTATAATCACTGGCAATTACTCAAGATATGCCTTTTCATTCCCTTTTTAAATTTTCACTGCCAACACTATCATCTTTGTGCTTTAACCAGAAACCTTATTTGTCAAAATGGGATTCCAGATAGTACATCTTTCTCTCAAGAATATAAATATTAGTAGGGGCATCATTGACCCTTACTAATGGAATCCATCAGTCCTACATCATACCATATCAAATGGAATTGATTGGCTCAAAAGGGTGATGGTCTAACTAGCCAGAGGCCAGCTAGGGTGCTTTTTTAAAGACAAAACTGAGATTGACTGGAGTGGTCTCTTCATGATGCTATGTGTACATTGAGTATGGCTGATTTATCAAAATATACCCTCAGTACCTAACTAAAGCAGACCAAGGAATAAGTTGTAGAAGTCAGAATGGCTACTCACACTACATGCCCAGTGAATGCTTTGGGAAAAATTTGCATCCTATCCCTATAGCCTTAAATTTATATGGTTATGGCCATTGATCTTGCTTCTATGATTTCTCATAGGATTCCAATGAATCTGAAGCTAAGACTGTTTCCTGTTCACTCTGGGCTTCCCATGCTGATGGAGAAGCAGACAGACTGCAGCAATAATCTTGGACCATCTAATGTTCTGGCCAATGGTGAGGGAAAGTGATTAAATCAAGGAGGATCATGGGGTTGATGACAACGTTATGAATGAGATAATTTCATTATCTCTCATGTAAGTCATTGGTAGAGATTATCAATGGGTAACCTCTGTAACATAGGGTGGCATGTTAGTCTTTATGAGGAGCAAAATCAGATTCAAGCAGTGCATGATAGACTCTCCAGTGATTCTCATGATATACCTCATACCCTCTAAGCCTCTCAACTAGAGCAGCAATGGTTCAGTGAACTCTTCTCTGCAATAGGAGTAGGAGGGAGGGGTTGAGGAGTGTAAACCAGGGAAAAATAATGCCCCTTATAAGAAAGTGTTTTCCAAGCCAATTATTTGGGCTGATCTCACAGCAAAATTTTTACATTTCATGTAAACAACCTGCACACTTTCCTTGAATCAAAATATTATTGGAGGAGAAACCAAACATCACTTATTGGGAATATACTGAGCACTACTACTTGATTATAAATTCTCACTCAATTTAAATGATTTCCCCTTGAATGCCAAGTGTATCCAAAGGCATGGCAGGGTTTGATCACATATCTTTATGATCAGGGGCCTACACAATTCTGGAATGGCTTGAACTTTACCAAGGCTTGAGATTCAGAACAAAAAGATAGTGCACATGAGAAATCATCATCTGTAATTTTACACATTCACACCTGCATAGAAACACCAGTTTTTCTATCAAAGAAGAAACACCAATATTTCTCCCTGATATACATCAATTGTCATTGGTGGTGTACATTGGTCTTAAAATAATTTCAAGGAAAAACAGCTGACGAAATAAGAAAACATGTAAATTTGATATATTAGACTTTAGAGCTGAATTGAAATACAATTTGTAGTATTCAGTTTTCTACTTAAAAAAAAATTAACAAAAAATATCCTCTAGGAGAATGGTGGTAAAGTCATAGGAATTCAAGATCACATCACAGATTTTCCATTCAATGTCTTGTTAAACATCATGATTCTTAAGGAAAACTTTATTTTTCAAGAATAGCAGAGAAGCTGTGGAATGACAGATGTGTTGCTTGGATTTCTATTTCAAATATTCATTGACATGAAAGAATAACTTATACTTTAGGAATTCTTTATAATGGAGCAAATATATAAAATCAGTGACTATTTTAAAGGTTGATATAAATTCTATTCCTCTCCATGACCCAAATACTCTGAAATTTCATATTGCTGAGCCACTTTTAATGAAATTTAAGCAAACTTTACTTTACAGCGCATCTAATTGCCATTTGCCCATAGAAAAAATAGATCCAGGGCGGCTGCCATGGCTCAGCAGGCAGAGCTCTGACCTGCCATGCTGGAGGTCTGGAGTTCGATCCCTGGTGCCTCCTGCCCATATGCAAATTAAAAAAAAATAGATCCAGAAGAAACTCACAGATTTCCCTAGTGGACTATCTTTATGTCTACTTGATGACAAATAAATTGTATGAATTATTGTTTTTGTCATGTCTGGTTGTTTACAGATGCAAACATTAACAAATGACAGAATAAAATTAACAAAATAGTGTATATATATATATTCATCAATGATAAAATTATATAACTGCTCAGTTAAACAGAAATTATTTTTACAATGTAAGTATGGAATTTTTGCTAACAATAAATATATCCTGTCCATACAAACTGCTCATTAATTTTGGTGGCAAAAATTAGTTCCAGAATCTATATAATCAGAAACTTTCAACATTACCACTTAAATTTACATTAATATTTTTCCCATAATTTTCTGCAGAGCTTCTCCAACCTCCTTGTTCCTCAGGGCATATATGAGAGGGTTCAACATAGGGATAAGGATGGTATAGAATAAAGAAAGTATCTCATCTTACTCTGAAGTGTGCAAGACTCTAGGATTCATGCAGTTAAACACTGTTGGAACAAAAGAGAAAAACACCGCCATCAGATGGGCTGAGCATGTGGTGAGAACTTTATAACTTGCTTTAGTAGAATTTAAGTGGAGAACACAGAGGAAGAAAAAAAAAAGTAAGATACTAGAATAAGGCAGGCTAAGGGTGATTAGGATGAACACAATGCCAATCACAAACACCATTCTCTCATGGATTGAAGTGTCCTCCCATGACAGCTTGAGGACTGCCTCTAGCTCACAGAAGAAATGGTGGACTTCACTCAATCCACATCTGTGAAAATGCATTGTGTATGTGGTTTGGACTAGGGAACTGAGTGTGCTCCCCTAACCAGGATTCAATGGTCATCTGCAGACAAATGTCAGATTTCATAAAGACCACAATCCACAAAGGGTTACAAAAAGTCATGAACCAATTACAGGCCATGAGGGTGAGGAGAATGCATTCACTGCCTCCAAGGGTGTTATGGGAATAGTCTTCGGCCACACAGCCAATGTAGGAAATACTTTATGTCCCTAAAAAGTAGCTGTTCAGCATCTTGGGGACAGCTGTGGAGATGAGGAGATGTCCATGAGTGACAGCTGCTGAGCAGGAAGCACATGGGGCTGTGGAACTGCAGATCCAGAGAGATGAGGAGGAGCAGGATGGTGTTTCCTGTGATGGGAACAAGGTACACCAGGAGAATGGTGTAGATGAGGAAGCCAATGTTCCTTGATCCTGGAAAGAGTCCAAGGAGGGTAAAACCCACCACAAATGTCTCATTTTCTCTTCACATATTTTACATACCACTAGAGAACAAAGGGAGAAACATGATTGTATTACAGAGTGAAATATTTATTATAAAAAAGGTGGTGCATTAACTGTGATAAAATCAACTGCCACAATTCATGTAAAATCTAACCAGGAATAAACACAGTGTTGTGCATTTGTCAACACATTTGATTTAAGAACATTCTCATTGCTTCCCAAAGAAAATCCCATAAGCTTTATATCCCCTATTATTGATATCATTGGTATAATACCTTTGCTACAATTAATGAATGGTATTGCAATATATAGTCATTGATTTTAAACTGTTTAAAAGAAAATCTAACCAGGGTCCAAAAGCAAAGAGACTTTTATTACATTTGCTTTATAATTGCACATACCACCAGTGTCTGATATGGTATATATTAAAGAGTAACTTTCTGCATTCTGTATTGAGCCATGAAATGGAAATACCAATTCATTTGTAAATTAGCAGTTATGAGCATGTTTCATTTGATCCTGAACTTCTGGGTGCTTTCAATTGCAATGCATAAACCCCTAATATACTGCATTCATAGAAAGATGGGCTCAGACATGTTAAATTTCTCAATGTGTCTCTTTTGTGAACATGTTCTTTCACCTAAAGAGAGAAAATCTAAAAGTTTAGATTTCCCTGTGAATATGAAGGGTCTTTCCATGCATGTATTTTCCAACCATTTGAATCTATGTTTGCATTAATTGTATAAGTAATTGCTTACCAAAATCCCCCTCTGCAGCAATACTATGTGTGAAGTAGAATTGCTCCCTCTTACCATTCTAATACAAATACATTTCCCTTCTGCACTGGAAAGTATCCAGAAAATACAGTGATTTCTTCATTTCTCTCTTCTAATTTTTAGAGAACTGAAAAGGAATGCCTAATGCTGTGAGATGGAGGTCTTCATAGTTTCATTTCCTGTCTGTGTAACATGGATTGACCAGAAAGGCAGCTTCAGGTTTTTGTTTGACCTGGGAGACTCATTGGTATAAGAGCCATCCTAGAGTACAATGTTGAGGTACCTGGCTTTTGATACCAATAACCTTCTCTTATGATCTAAGAATACCTCCACACAACTCTTTATACATTTTTTATATTGTAGTATGAGAGGAAAGATAATTGGTAGATTTGTTGTGAATTCTCAAGTTCAGTTTGTGTATGCTTGTGTTGGTCATTTCTGGGAAAACCTCACATATTTTCCAATACACCTTCCTGTCTTCCAGTTTGAAGTTTTGCTGGTTAATTTCTTAATATTAAATATATGCCATGTCTTTTTAAATGAGTGCAACTACTTCAGACTGTGCAGCATATTAAACCAGCAGTGAAGGTTAGAAAAGAAAAGACCAAGAGAAGAAGAAATGGGAACATGGTATCACATGTCCTAGAACTGCTAAAGCTAGGCAATGTTCAACATTGTCAGACTTTAAAACCTATGTACTTCCCCTCACCTTAAGGAGTTTTAAAATTTGACCAGTTCATAAGTTTCATAAGTGGGGACATTTTGAATATACCCAGAAAAGGGATCTCAATCTTCAATGTCATTAAAAACTTTGAGCTTTCAGTAAGTAGAGCAAGCGATAAAAGATTCTTTAGTAGGGGCATATGGTAAATGAGCCATTCAGAAATAACTGATCATGTTGGATCATAAAGCTAAACACTTTTGACCCTTGCATTGTTTTAAACCAGACTCACAAGCATGCAATTAGCTTCTAATTTATTGCTCCTTGTTTTGCCTCTTCATGAATTTACCTTATGAACATAAACTTTGAGAAATAATATTCATTTCTTGTGTTGATGCCACATTCTAGAAGCCATGAGGTATGTTGCATTTCTTCATAAAAATAGATCTTGATATATTTCTTCAGGTAAGCAATTTCCACCTTCTCATCTTACCTACTTCATTGCACCTGGAGTTTGTATAATTCAAGAGTGGTCAATGAGCCTGAATATGTAGGAGGTAAAGTGAATGAAGAACCTAGCCAGGAATAATCAGGGGACTTCCTTCCCTGGGGGGAGTCTCTCCAGGGACTTCTATATTTGGTCTTCATTATAGAATTTAGTTCATCAGGTTAAAGTTCCAGAGAAATCATCTCTATTGGATAATTACTAGTATTTTGAGAATAGTTCTCCTTTCTCTTATTCATCACCACCATTTTCTAATAATTATGTTGTTACAATAGAGGGTGTATGATCTTTAGTGTATCTTCAGCTTCTGTCTGCTGTTCCTTTCCATGCTATCAGGATGTCCTTATTAGGTGGGTATAATGTCAGAGACTAAACTTATCCTCAAAATCAAGTTGAATGTAGAAGAATATCCTGCAGGTATTAGGAGAGCAATCTTGATTAACAGAAACATGTGAAGATTTTTCTCCAAATAATTATGTGAAATAATTTTTTAGCTATTAAAATTGCTTTAATAATAGTTGAGCTAGATTAATAAAAGCTACCCTGTCATGTGGGAAACTGGAAGTCAGTTAAAGTACTGAGTGAACATTTAGTCTTCAAATGACTGTTGATTCTCCTTTAATTCAATTGTATGTTTATGAAATTTTATGAAAACTTCATTGTTAAGCTAAAAATCTAATTGAATTTTGAAATATTTACAACTAATACTTTTAAATACTTTGAAATCATATATATATATATATATATATATGATGCTTTTCAATGTTTTTCTACAACCAAAATATTGGATAAAGATAAAATAGACAGTAAAATAAATTAGAGTTTTGTTATTGATTTGAAAATATCAAATGCTATACATTATCTAACACATTGTATATTCATGAAATTGTATAGAAACTTCAGTGTTCAGCTAAAAATCTTTTTGAATTTTGAAACATTTGACATTGGGTTTTTATACATTATTATTAAATAAGCCCCAGTTGGCAATCCAGTGTAAACATAAGGAAATATTTAGAGTGATGTTGACACATAAGAAACTTGGTATCCCCCAACCTTTATTTCCTAATATACCACAGAGTTATAGCATTTGTCACCAAGCCTTTCTCCCATATTAGATATTTCCATAATTGTAAACTTTCTTTATTATCAAGGGTGCTGTGTTAAGCATGACCATACATGATTTCATGCTGCTCTCTCAGTGTCATATAGTTAAAAGCAGGATCCTATTTTTAGTCAATTCTAACATTTGATGATTTGTTTATGCAAACAAAGCACCCCCCTTTGCTGGAACTTGGAAGAGATGTAAAGAATATAAGGTCCCTTTTTGGAGCAAAACTAACTAAGTTGTCTAAATGATGGAGGGGATTTAAAAGTGATTCATTCAGGCTCAGGATCCATCAACTGATATGTATTCAAGATGAAATCTGAGTGCCTGGGACACCAGAGTTGAAAAAATGGGTAGGGAAATTCTATGAGCATTATGCTTAAGGCAGTTGCAGATTTCATTAATACATAAAACCATAATATCTCCTCATATTTTTACTTCTAGATGCTCTAGAATATAGGAGGCTATAGGGCTTAAATACTTTTTTCAACATCACAATCAAGTTTTTTTCCTTCTTTTATTGTGAACAATAGCATATATGGAAAAAACCTATAAATTTTAAAGCACAGCACCAAAACTGGTTGTAGAACATATTTCAGACTTTGACATGGGTTGTAATTTCACAATTTTAGGTGTTTACTTCTAGCTGCTCAAAAAATACTGGAGACTAAAAGATATATCAATTTAATGATTTGGTATTCATATTTATTTGTTAAGTCCTATCTTATATGTACACTTCCACCATCACCTTTGATCTTTCCATACCTCTCTTTGAGGTTGTTGGAGCTATGCAATTCTAAATTTTTGACATTGGAAGTGTCTGTCACTAATATTGGGTAGGGAGATGGGACTATCTGATGTTCTAAAGTGGCTAGGCTAGGTTACTGGACTTATCTGGACCAGGGACCCATCTGGAGGTTGTAGGTTTCTGGAAAGTTACTCTAGTGCCTGGAACCCTTGTGGAATCTTATATATTACCCTAGGTGTTCTTTAGGATTGGCTGGAATGGTCCTGGTTGGGGGATGGCAGGTTATGATAGATAGCAAGGTCTACCTGAAGCTTGCATAAGAGCAACATCCAGAGTAGCATCGCGACTCTATTTGAGCTCTCTCTGTCACTGATATTTTATTAATTATACTTCTTTTCCCCCTTTGGGTCAAGATGGAATTGTTGATTCCACAGTGCCAGGTCTTGATTCATCCCAGGGAGTCATCTCCCACATCACTAGGGGGACTTTCATACCTGGATGTCATATCACACATAGGGGGGAGGGCTATGATTTCAATTGCAGAGTTGTGCTTAGAGAGACTGAGGCCACACCTGAGCAACAACTGAGGTCCTCCAGAAGTTACTCTCAGGCATGCCTAGAGGCAGTCTAGGGTTCTCAGCTACCCACATAAGCTTCACAAGAGTAAGCCTCATGATTGAGGGCATGGCCTATAGATTTGGGTATCCCTAAAGTTTGACACAATATCAGGGGATTCCTTGATGGTTGGGTTTAATAGTTTCATATTCTTTCTTCCCTCCCCCAAGGGACTTTGCCAATACTTTTTGATTATCTGCTTAATATACTCTAGGATATTTCCAGACATTACAATGATCTATAATGGATCAAAGAGTCTTTTTCTTATTCTGTGCTCCCTTTGTTTCAGTTGTTCAAATGAGCTATATAGATAGGTTGAATTAGATTATACACTACAGAAAATTTCAGTTCTAGGTCAAATAAACCTTACTTCCATTGGTCTCAAAGAGTATGTGTGGTTCTAAAATACAGACACTGTTTTCCTTACCCACATGTTCTTTATTACTTTAACCACAACCTGCTTGGCTTCATTCTTATCCCTAAGTATCAGGTTTATATATATATATATATAAAACCTCTCAAAATACAGAAATAATAATTGCCACTCCAGACTTTAATGTGTCTTGTCTAAAAACTTACAATCTAGGCCCCCCTTTTCTTATAAGTATTTTCTAAAGTTGACCATACCATTGTTTTTTCTTGGTTTCTGGCTTATTTTGTCTCATCAAATATCACACATGTTCATCCACATCATTGCATGCCTCATGACATTGTTCCTTTTAGTAGCAGCACAACCTTTGTTCATAAGTATAAACCATCATTCATCAATCTACTCCTCTTTCCGTGCTCTTTCAGTCACCTGCATTCATCAGGCATCATATAGAGGGCCAAATCCATGGTCCTTCAGCATACTCAATTTTAGATAATTTCATTGTTCTTAAGAGACAGAAAACCAATAAATACCCCTTCCCCAAATAGGAAATCTAAACCTCCTCTTAACTCTAGTCCCTCCACCCATTTTTCACCTATGTTGTTGCCTTGGTAGTGCTGATGATTTACTTTATTTTTGCATGGACAGACACCAGGAACCAAACCCAGGTCTATGGAATGACAAATGAGAACTTTGTCTGCTAAGCCACCATTGCCCCCCCAATGGTTTCCTTTTGAGCATAGCTCATAGCATGCAATAGCAGTTTTCCTCTCTTCCTTGGACTTAAATATTCTTTTCATAAGAATCATATCTTTGAAGTAATTCTTACAAGAACTCATTCATATTTCTAGTGTGTGTCAGTGGGACATGTAGGTCTATACAACCCCTTTCATCTTCAGTATGGTCATATTACTTCTAGACCCGTTAGAGAATCACATTCACTCCTGTATGTTCTCTTACATTGGAGTTTAACTTCATTAGCTAATGGTTTATCCATCTCCAGCTTCTATGTATCTCTAAATCCCCTATCTTCTGTATTATAAGCCTCTGATTATAACTTTATCCTGGTCATAAGTGAACTCATACAGTATCGATCCTTTTGTGACTGGCCAACTTCACTCAGCATTATGTTCTTAAGGCTCTTCCATCTTGTCATGTGTTTCAGGACATCATTTTGTCTTACTGCTGCATAATATTCCATCATATGTATATACCATATTTTGTTGATCCTCTCATCTGTTTGTGGGCATTTGATTTGTTTCCATCTTTTGGCAATTATGCATAATGCTGCTATGAACATCAGTGTAAAAATGTCTGTGTCATTGCTTTCAGTTCTTCTGGGTATATACCAAGTAATGTTATTGCTGGGTCATAGGTCAACTCAATATTTAGTTTTCTAAGTAACTGCTAAACAGTCTTCCACAGTGGTTGCACCATTGTAGTTTCCCCCCAGCAGTGCATAAGTGTCCCAGTTTCTCTACATTCTCTCCAACATTTATAGTTTCTTGATTGTTAAATACCAGTCATTCTTATAGATGTGAGGTGATATCTCATTTTAGTCTTGATCTGCATTTCACTTATAGGCAGTGAAAATGAGCATTTCTTCATGTGATTTTGAGCCATCTGCATTTGTTCTTCAGAAAAATGCTTATTCATATCTTTAGTCCATTTTATAATTGGATTGTTTATTCTTTTTTTGTTGAGTTGTATGATTTCTTTGTATATAAGGAAATCAAATCATTGTCTGATATGTGCTTTACAAATATTTTCTCCCATTGAGTTGGCTGCCTCTTCACCTTTTTGACAAAGTCTTTTGAGGTGCAGAATCATTTGATATTGAGGAGTTCCCATTTATCTATTGCTGTTGTTGTTGCTTGTTCTTTGGGTGTAAAGTTTAGGAAGCTCCATCCTATTACTAGGTCTTGAAGATGTTTCCCTACATTTTGTTCCAGAAGCTTTATGGTGCTAGTTTTCATATTTAGGTGTTTGATCCCCTTTCAGTTAATTTTCATGTGGTATGTAAGATGGGGGTCCTCTTTCATTCTCTTATCTACTGATATCCAGTTCTTCCATGTTCAATTATTGAAAAGACTATTTTGTCCCAGTTCAGAGGATTTGGGGGCCTTGCCAAGAATCATTTGACCACAGATTTGGTGGTCTATTTCTGCACTCTTGATTTGATTCCATTGATCTAATTTTCTGTCTTTGTGCCAGTACCATGCTGTTTTGACCACTGTGGCTTTGTAATAAGTTTTAAAGTCAGGAATTGTTAATCCTCCCACTTCATTCTTCTTTTTTAGGATGTGTTTAGCTATTCAGTTCGCTTTCCTTTCCAGATAAATTTGATAGTTAGCTTTTCCAAATCTTCAAAGTAGGTTTTTAGAATTTTGATTGGTGATGTGTTGAATTTGTAGACCAATTTGGAAGAATTGACATCTTAACTATATTTAGCTTTCCTATCCATGAGCAAGGAATGTCTCTCCACCTATTTACATCTCCTTTGATTTCTTTTAAGAATGTTATGTAGTTTTCCAGGTATAAGTCCTTTACAACCCTAGTTCAGTTCATTCCTAAGTACTTGATTTTTTTAGTTGCTATTTTGAGTGGAATTTTTTCCTTAACTGACTCCTCAGCTAGTTCATTGCTTGTGTATAGAAACGTTACTGATTTTTGCACATTAATTTTATATCCCACCACCTTGCTGAATTTGTTTATTAGCTCAAGTAACTTTGCTGCAGATTTCTCAGGATCTTCCAAGTATCATATCATATCATCTGCAAATCATGAGAGTTTTACTTCTTCCTTTCCAATTTGGGTGCCTTTTATTTCTTTGTCCTGCCTGATTCTGCTAGCTAGAACTTCTAGCACAATATTAAATAATAGTTGTGACAGTGGGCATCCTGGTCTTATACCTGATCTTAGGAGGAAAGTTTTCAGTCTCTCTCCACTGAATATACTGACTATCATTCATTCATATATTCCCTTTATCATATTGAGGTAGTTACCTTTGACTCCTATCTTTTGTGGTGCTTTTATCTGAAAAGGATGCTGAATTTCATCAAATGCTTTTTCAGCATCAATCAAGAGGTTCTTGTGATTTTTCCCTGTTGATTTTTTATGTGCTGTATTACATTAATTGATTTTCTTGCATTGAACTATCTTTGTCTTCCTTGGATAAACCCCACTTGGTCCCAAATGATTGCTGGGATTTTCCTAGAGAACAGAGGAGAAGAAGAGGCACCATGCAGGATTAAGAAATGACAGATGCAAGAAGTTAGTTAAGTGGGGCCAGGGGACTCAAGCTCATCAGGAGCGGGAGCAAGAGCAATAGCCCATGCTTCAGGTTGAGCCCCAAATGGACTGACATCCACATATTTATTGTGTTCTTACATGGGGACTAATTTAGGGAGTATAATCATACCCAGATTTATTTTGAACATCTGGTATGCCTGCAAAGTTACAAAGTTTGGTTCCTGTAGGAGCCAAGGGTTAAAACAAGACCTGCAGAATTTGTTAGGAGCAGCTGGCCTCAGGGTCGCAGCAGTAAACCCTGGAGATTGTTATGTAGAGCACTCTGGGAAGAAGAGAACATTTACCCCAAATGGTTATGTTAAGTATGAAGGAAGAGAGCACTGATAGATAAGCTCTCTGTTCCCTCAAGAAATGCATGCAAGCCTTTTGTCACCCTGCAGTATATAATCAGGATCTGGATAAGAATAAAGTTTTCTGTTGTTTGTTAAAGTTAAGCTTCAGACCCCCTGAACGCATTTGTCTCTTTCTTTCTTTCCTTCTTTCTCATCATTCCTTAATATCCTTTGAGCTCCATTTCAATAGGAAGCAACATTTGGCACCCAACGTGGGGCTCGAAGAAGAAGACTCCAAGACAATATTAAGGAACCAAGGAAAAGTTTCCTTAGAGGCACGTGTGTCCAGCCAATAGAAGAGGACTCGAGTAATATTAGTAAAGTAAGCATTTTCCCTGGAGCATCAGGGTAACAGGTAATCACAATAGGCGGCTGGAGGAGTGTGTGTGTGTGTGTTGAAAACATTGTTAGAAGCTACTGGGGTGCCTGTTAAAACATCTGAATTATTAAGCTTATTTGATCTCATTCAAAAACAGTGTTATTGGTTTCAGCCTTAAGGCCATAATGTTTTAAATCTCAAGTAATGGAAATTGGTAATGAAGGCTATGCAGTGAATATAACAAAATGGGGAAAATATTCGTTTCTATTTGATCATTGTGTTCAGTCAGGCAATGAACTACCTGGCTTACACTTTCTCTTAAACTCTAAGCTATATTTCTTCTCAATCTCCCACTACCCCTTCTTACCCTGTTTGGAAGGTTGCTTGAGCTGGACTCAGCAATTGGTGCCCAGATAGGGATCTAATAAGGGAACTTTAAAGCATAAAGTGAGGAGATGCTCCAGGGATGTCCACTACAAATACTACAAATGAGCCTTCGTGGGTTGAGCAGTGGCCCTTATCTATAGAAAAGTTAGAGGCTCTAACTCAGTTAGTTCAAGAACAATTTAAAGCAGGGCACTTAGAAGAATCTCCTAGTTCTTGGAATTCTCCAATATTTATTATAAGAAAGAAATCAGAAAAATGGAGAATTTTAACTGATTTAATAAAAGTTAATACTGTAATTCAGCATATGGAGTTTTTACAACTTGGCTTGTCCACACCAGTTATAATTTCTAAAAACTGCTCTATTATTATAATAGATTTTAAAAATTGCTTCTTTACCATACCTTCAGCAGAGCAAGATTAAAAAAATTAATTTCTGAGCTTGTTCTTAATGAGCTGCCTTTATATAAAAATTCATATACACCTGAGTCAGAAAATATTCAATAAGAAGAATGCCATGCCAAACAAAAGTCAGTAATGATTAATGGTTCCTATAGAATTGTAACAGATTAGTCCCCTAAGGGGTATGCAATTCAGGATTGTAGTACTGACTCAAAGTGTTCTGTTAAATTATTCTACTGAAATTTATACCAATGCTACAGATAAAATCTTGTGACACGGAATGGGAATGGCAGCCCCATCTCCTTTTGTTAAATTAGATCCTCAACAGACAGCAATTTGGAAACTAGCCATGAGTTTAGCTCCTATTCATATTTAAAATATATACATATATATTCAGAACTTTAAAACTGAAAATTCTTATTAAAAACTATATATTGTTTCAAATATGCATTAACTAAAGTATTTTAAGTATTTAACATATTCTAACAAATTTAACTTTGATGGTAATTATCTGTGGTAAAATATTTGTTTAAAATAATGATTTAAGTATGAAAAATCCAAAAGATGAACATTCATTAGTAAGAAAACAGAATAGTTTTACCCTAAGATAAAATGAATAACTGTTACATAATGAGAAAAATGTAGGACAAAGCCTAGACTAATATAATAATTGCTAAGAATTTGTAAAAATGGAAATTATGCTCAAAATCAAGAAAGATTTAATGAGTCTAAAATGACAACATTTTCTTGGACTCTCAGCCTGTTCTAATGAAGATATACAATTTTTTTTCTAGATAATCAGTATAAAAGGCAAAGAGTCTGCATTTTATCAAAATAACTTATGTCAACTTTTATCATGTTATTATCTGTATAAAAAACACTGATTTTTCTCCTGGGTATCATTATACTGGCAAAAACTTTCTTTTCTTGCCCTAAACCAGGTGGCTTAATCTATTAATCAAAGTAATATTACTATAAATGAATCTATTACTGGCTAAATAATATTCAAATCATATAATTACCTAAATTCCTTTAAGCCAAATATCTTAATGCTTTCTCCAGTGCTTATATAAACTACATATATATATATATATAAACTAAATTTATTTTTAATAAATCTGCTTATTTTGGGAGCAGATCAGATTTGAGGGCTGAATGCAAGGAAAAATATACTTGTGGAGTCTTTTTTTGTTCACCTAATGTTGCCATTACATGCAACTGATGTTGCTATCACATGACCTTGGTAAGAAACAGTTAAAATCTGCACTCTAGCTGGGAGGACTGGCTATCCTCCCAGAAGGAGGTGTACTTTAATACAGATATCTAGGTCTCTGGAAGCTCCTCTTGGTCCCTAGCCAGTTCCTAGAGGACCCAACTGGGCCTGGTCATGTAAGCAAATTGGAATTTGGCCACTATTGTGAGAAAATATCATAAAAAATGCATGCAATAAATTTAAAATTAGCAAAAATGCACAACCAATTATAAAGAATCCACATTCCTGCATTCCTTTTCAATCAATCCACTGAATTCAATTTTTTAAATCTAGTCATTTACTATGGGTACACGTCACTATTGACACTCTGCTTTCATTTTTGCTACCTGCCACTTTAGGGGTTCCTAATTGTATGTTACAGAACCTGTTTAATATTTTACAAGGAGATTCTGATTTATTAATTGCATAGTGTGTGAAATCTATTTATCTTCAATACCTCTTGACAAATAGCGTTAAGTGATTTTAAAGGACAAATTAATAATCATTTGCTATGTCAAAACTTTAACAATTTTTTTAAAAAAAGAATGCAATGAATTTTGCCTAAAATAGTTCGAACTTCCCTGCTAGCTATTACTGTCTTTACTGATGATAATATTAATGGACAGGCTGCATATGTCACCCCAGCAGAAAACAAGTAAGAAAACACTTTATACCTCAGCCCAGTGCACTGAATTAGCAGCTGTAATTCAAGTATTGCAAAATTTTCCACAATCTCTTAATATTGTTTCTGATTCTGAATGCATTTGCCAAACAGTTACTCACATTGAGACAGCTTCTTTGTTTAAATGAAATGAATTGTCCTGAATATTTTTACATTTACAAACATTAGTCAGGAGTTGAATTAATCCCCTTTTTATCAAGCATATAAAGAGCTCATACCAATCTTCTGGGTCCTTTTTCATTACAAAATCAGCAGGCAGATACTCTTGTGGGGGTAATTCAGGATCCCACACCATTTCACAAATTGACTCATATCAATAACAAAGGGCTGCAAAAGAAATTTCCATCTTTAACAGCAAGCTCAGGACATTGTTAGGACTTGTCAAACCTGTGGACCTTTAAACGCACTCTCATTTGCATCCGGGGTTAATCCTCAAGGTCAAAAAGCAAATGAATTATGGCAAATGGATGTTACTCATATTTCACATTTTGGTAAAATGCAATATGTACATGTTATCATAGACACCTATTCTCATTTCATCTGGGCTACCGCACAATCTGGAGAACCTTTCTGCCATGTTGATCACATTTACTTAATGCTTCTGCTGTAATGGGATGCCCCCAATCTATTAAAATGGACAATGGTCCTGCTTATACAGGAAAACAATTTCATAAATTTTGTACCACTTTTAGTATTACTCATATCACAGGAATTCCACATAATCCCTCTGGGCAAGGAATTATTGAACATGCAAACTGGACACTAAAGTCTATGCTAATAAAACAAAAAGGGGAGATGATGATCAGGAGGGTGATGTTATGAAAATAAGTACACCTAAAGATAAATTAGCAAAAGCACTGTTTACATTAAATTTTTTAAACATTTATGATATTTCATCACAGACTCCTGCAGAACAACATTTTAGTAATTTGGAAAAGAAAAATGATACAACCCAAACAGAACTGCCGCTGCAGCTGATCTATTGGAAAGATGTTAAAGATGAGTTATGGAAACCAGGCATGATAAAGGTGTGGGGTAGAGAATTTATTTGCTCTTGTCATTGCAAATGACAGAACATTGGTTTGGATTCCTTCAAAGAGAATAAAATCCAGACACTTCAACCCAGATGAAAATAACTAAATGGGTAATGTATATTATAGGACACATAACTTTAATTGCTGAAGGACAAGGACATAATTATACTTATTGGGCTTATATTCCTTACCCACCTTTGCTGCAGGCCCTAACATGGGCAGATTCAACTTTACCAAAATATCTGAATACAGGTTTAAGATTCCCAGGTCCAGTAGATTCTAGGCTTCCAAAACTACTTAAGGAAGAAAAAAAATGGTGTCAAATTTAACTCTTCCATTTTTAGAAAGACCCGTATGCATAACTCTATGGAAACAAATGGTACTTGCCTATTAGCTGGGAAAGAAAGTTGGAATGGATGGCAGTTATGTCATATGGATTGAGCAGTTACTATAATTAATGATTCCTATGGAATTGTAAGATGCGGTCCCTGTGGGGTCGAAGATAACTGAGACTATATGGACAAACAAGCTAAATCAGAGTTTATTACATAGAGGATGATCTGTGCCAAAATTTGGGATGATAAATACATTATTCAGAGAAATTTATAGGAAATTTTCCTAGGACTGGGACCAATTTTTATAGTGAATTCTAGTAACTATAACTTCTCTTTAAATAACAGCCATAAACACTATATGGAATTATGTACTAGAGATCCATATATATTTGCTAAAAGTCATATGCATATAAGAAATCAAACTTCTAATTGTGAGAATTGTTCTCTAGTCACTTGTCTCCAAGCATTTATGTTGCAGGAAAATGAGACAATTATAGCAGCAAGGAGAAGAAGAGGTATTTGGCTGCCAGTGCAGATGTCAAGATCTTTGTAGTCCTCTCCAGAAACACAAATACTGATCCATTTGGCAAAAAATATCTAAAAAGGATTAAGAGACTAACTGGACTCATTATTGAAGCTATCATTGGAATCATTGGAAGCATCACAGTGGCTGCAGTCACTGGAACTGCATTGCATCAAACTATACAGATGCAACATTGTTAGAAAAATGCCAGTGAACTGTGGCATAGACAGTCTCATTGATGAGCAAATAATAATAGACTAAATGATATAGAAATGACATTGGTTCATATTGGAGTTCAAATGCATAATTTAAATTTTTTACAAAGTTTAAAGTGTAACTGGAATGAGAGCAGTTTTTGTATTACCCCCTTTTAACATATAACCTATCTGAAATAGAATGGGAAAAGGTAAAGAAACATCTTTTGGGGCTTTCAGAGAGTTTAAGTCCTGATATCTTAGAATTACAAAAAAAGTGTATTAGAATTACCTCAGAATAATTTACATATAGCTATGGAGGTGATGTTACTTACACAATCACTTACCCAAGAGCTAAAAAATCTTAGGTTTGGGGTTGTTTATACTCTTTCTCTTCCTCCTCAGCTGTGTTTAACAATAAATAATCAAACTCAGAAAGCTTGGCTGGTAGCCAATGATGGGTAAGACCCTTCCTTCAGAGCTTAAGAGCAACCTAAGACAGGCAGAGTCACTAAGCAAAGCCATGCTAACAATGTGATTTTTGCAAAAACTCTTGGCTCCCTCCAGAATCAAAGTCAGAGAGCTTGACTGGTAGGCAATGATGGGTAAGACCCTTCCTTCAGAGCTTAAGGACAACGTCTAAGACAGGGACAATTGTTGCCTCCTGGCAAGAGGGACATCTGTGCCTGAGAATAGAGCTTTTCTTGCTCCCCCTCGGTAGTGAGAAGTTGCAGGCATTTATGAGGTTAATATTGGTCGAGCTCTTCTACAAGCTCTTTTACAAGTCCTGTCGAGCAAGCAACTAACTAATGTCCCAGTTAATTTGCAATCGTGGTTTACCCTCCACCTTGAGGGAGTGGTACTTCCTGGAATGT
>PVIY010027503.1:0-34162 GCA_004026745.1 Myrmecophaga tridactyla
CAGTGCCTGCTGGCAGTGGTGCAACTGAGCCGCAATCCAGGTTTGATAGTCTTGAAACCAAAAGAATTTAGAGACAAGAGGGCCAGTAGGCATAAATAGCAAAGTTTATTAAAAAGAAAGAGTGCATATTAGAGAGGTTAATATGGGTGTGCCCAAGGGAGGGACATGCCACTTCCAGAGATTTTCTGCATGGACAAATAGATGTGTGTACATTATCCTTTACTATATAAATATGGTACCATATCATATACACTATCCCATACTGTGCTTTTTTGACTTACTACATTTTAGAGATTTTTCCATATCAGCCCATTGGAAGTCAATTGTTCTTGCTTATGGCTGCACTGAACACCATTTTTTAAATGCCCAAATATATTTAAGAGTTACAACTATAAACATTTAGGATATTTAAACTTACTTGCTAATTCGAACAACTGTCAATGAATAATCTTGTGTATTCACCATTTCACTCATGTGCAAGTACATCTTAAGAATAAATTTCCGGTAGTGTAATGAGAGTATGAAGGTATGTGCTGCCAAAATTTGCTCTGTAGATGTAGCTCCAATTTATGCTCTCTACAAAAGCACAAGTGTCTGTTTCCCCACATCCTTACTAGCACAGTAGGTTATCAAGCTTTTGAATCTCTGCCAACATGATAGGTGAAAAATGGCATCTCTTTGTAGTTTTATTTACATGTCGTTAATGTGAATTAAGCTGAGTATCTTTTCACATACTTGTTAGTTAATTGTATTTCCTTTTCTGTGAACAATATGTCCATGTTACTTATCCTTTGTTCTTTAAAGATGTCAGTCTTTTTGTTTTTTATTTATATATGTAAGTTCATATATATTTTCCTTTATATTTTAGGAAAATTGGTCTTCTGCCTATGGTATTATTTGAAAATATTTTTCCAAACTTTATTATAAAATTTTTTATTGTAAGTGGTAATTTTGCCATAAATGTATTTTTTTCTAATTACTTCTAAATCTTTTAACCATTTTGAATTTGTCCTACCATAAAATTGGAAGAATGAATCCAACTTTTAAGTTTTTCCAGATAGTGACCTATTTTCCCAACAAGCTGTATTTTATAATCCATCTTTTCCCACTGATATTCAATAGAAAGTTGTCATACAGTAAAGGTTGGGGGAATATTTCAAAACTTCCAATTTTGTCTTATTGACTTACCAGTTTATAAGAACCAAAAGTTTAATTTTTGCAACCTTATAATATATTTTGATATCTGGTAATGCTAGACATTTCTCCTTCCTTTTCATTTTTTTAACTTTCTTTTCTACTTTATTTTTCCATTTGGATTTCAGAGTCAGTTTCTCACGTTTCAAAAAAAATCAGTGATATTTTTATTAGGTTCATTTTGAATCTATAAGCTGAGCTCAGGAATAATTAATTGTTTTATGTGGTTGAGTCCATTTATCCCATCACATGGTATTAGCTATTGATTTGTGTAAGTTGTATATTCTCGGTATATCACATACTCACACACAAATACCCACATATGCAAGTATATTTAAAATTGTTTATTACTAGGCATTCCATATTTTTAAAATTACATGTAAATGGTGGCTTTTCTTCTATTGAAGTTTTAACTGGTTGTTGTTTTTACGTACGTAAGCTACTGTCTTTTTTTCATCTAGCTGAATTTTTTGTTGTTGTTGTTAACAGGTTTTAGTTATGCCATATGCAAATCAAGATAATTTTTCTAACTCCTTTCTAAGTTTTATGTCTCTGATTTCTGCCTCTTGGATGCTGTATTTGCTAGTTCTTTCCAATGATGTTCAATAATAGGGTGAAGAAGGCATCCTTGTCTATTTTTCACTTCAGTACTCTATTCCCAGAGTTTGCTCATCAACCATGATGCTGGCTTTACAGTTAAATTGTTTTATTTTATCACATTAAAGAGGTGCCATCTATTACTATTTTATGGCCTTTTTCCTTTCTTTTTTTCTGTTTTAAATCTAAAATGTGAGATGACTTTTTTTTCATTCTTTTGGAGCTGCTTATCTGATATTCTTTGCTCCTTGAAAATGGTGAAATAGAGTAATATAGTTCCTAAGCACTATCCTACTATTCCTGAAATGCACTTTACTTAGTCAGAATAATTTCTATTCTTAATTTATTTAGGATTTTTGCATCAATATTGCTATATTAGATTCATCTGCAGTTTTATTTTCTGTGCAATCCTTATCAAATTTTGATATAAAATTTCATAAAAAATTTATCCCAAGAGTTTGAAAACCTTTCTGCCTGCACCTCCACCACCTTGCCCATGCTCTGGAATGGTTTAAATGAGTTTAATTCTGTTCTTTAAAATTTTAATAGAATTTCTGAAACTGGATTTTGTGCCTTTGTTGAGTGGGAGAGGGACGATATTAATATTTATCCTATTTCATTTATAGTAAATGGCATGTTGAATATTTACATTATCTTTTCCTAAATAAATTACCATTTCATCTAAGTTTACCAATTTCTTTGTATAAAACTTAACTTGGTAATTTCTTTTAATTTTCTCTGTATCTTTTGTGCTACACCATATCGTTTCTTATTTCGTATGTTTGTGCTTTAGCCCTTTTTCTCTTGTTTGAATTTTTAAATTAAATCATATCTTATTATCAGCTTTTGGGCTTATTTCAACTTTTTTACCATAACGGTTTTTTGCTTTGGCATGTTCATTCTCTGCCAAGCCAAACTTTAACACCTCCCAACTGTCCTGAGACCTTGGACTGTCTTTTTTGTATTGATTCTTCACAGAATGATTGCTTGAACTTTGTTTATTTGAGGCAAACTATTTGGTCATAATTTTCAAAGTGTCCATTGGATCTGTTTGGATTACTCATCTTTGAAGGAGGTTTGTTTTACCTAAACCAATAATTTGCAGGAGGTTCATGCTGGGAGAAGTCAGGGCTGTGTCCCAGGCTAGCCAGAATTTTCCTTATGACAAGTTGCTCGCGTCTAAGTTTCTTTATCCTTGGTTTTTCCCCATCCAAAGGATAAAGATGTGAGTGCTTCCACACATCAAAGTCTGCTCTTCTGTCAAACTGCTTCCTGCAAATCTGGCTTGTCTATATGTTCCTTACATAGTTTTGCTGCCTTTCCTTGGGACTAAATCATGGTCCTGCTGCAAGCCCGTGAACCTTGGCCTCACTATTGCCAAGGGGGATTTAGATTTGCTCCTCAGTGTGTATCTGTCACTTTTATGAGGCATAATTTGGGGCACTGAGTCTACAGCTATATCACCCCCCTTTTAGCATCCTCTTTTTTTGTACCCTAGCTTGAGTCCCATTGCTTTTGGCAGTATTTTGTGATTTCAGATTATAGCAATCAACTTGTTTCATCCAAAGTTGAATTTGTATTTTTATTTTCCATTCCTGTGATTTGGGGGATAATTTAAAAGAAGAAAAGGAGAAAATGCCGATTTATGTTACCATCTTCAAACTGGTAGCACCCGTTCTTTATGATACTTTACACTATAGCTGATTTATTCTCTTTACATTAACTTGAAAAATAATTGATACTGCTTTAAATGAAAACTAAATGTCTAGTAAATATGCATGCATACTTTAAACCTTATTAGACAGGAAGCAGATGTAAATCCTTTGTCCCTTTGCATTCAGTATCTAGCCCAGCATTTGTCACGTGACCCCACAATACCTGGATTAATGAATGTATGCTTATGGTATATTCAACAATTACTATACGTCAAGAACTGCACACCGGTGCAAACATGGTCTGTTAGTGAGTTGCTCGGGCAGGGTAGTATTTATTGAGCTGGGTGGGCACCCTGCAGTTTGCTCTAGTCCTCCCTGCATTCTAGTGTCTTTGACTGACTGCTTTACACACACACAATATCTTTTTGACCTCTAAAGTCATTTGAATCTAGACCTCTGTAAATATTTAATTAAGTATGGTAGAGTATGTAATCCTAACATTCTTATTTTAAAAAGTGTTATACCCAGAGACATGTGTGCATACACTCTAGAGCTTAGCAAAATTAGAGTTGGTCTAGGATAAAAATTGGAAAGGAGCTCGAGGGGTTACTTAACCCATCCAAGCCCTGAGAGAAAGATAATGTTTCATTACTTAAAGGCTTCTGATTTCTGGATCAAATATTGCCCCTTACATAGATTCCTAGAGTCATAAACAGTATGAGGTAGTATCCAAGGGTCACCAGTATTTAATTATAGTTTCCTACCTTTCTCGGGGGGGGGGGCATGGACACCCCCACCCCCACCCCAGACATAGAAGAGTACATATGGAGAATGCAGAGCTTTATAGGACCCAGGAAGCTCCCAAGAGGCTCAGCCAATGCCTCTACTGCAGAGTGTGAAAATTTCCCTAAGGTGTTAGGGCCTCTGAAAAGTTTCCTTTGAAGCAGCTCCCACAGGAAAGCATTTCCCACAGGAAGTTTAGAGAATTTCCTGAAATAGGAGAAGCATGCCCTCCAGTCTGGCCATTGAACTCAAGTTCACCCTATTCTAGGTGACTCCACCCCAGAAACCAGGGAGTCTTTTACTGACTGGGAGCATTTAGAGAGGCGAGGATCAAAGAAGGAGCTGCATAGGCTGACTTTGGGAACTTTACCTAAATCTTGGCATCTCCTGGGGCAGATGTAAGAAGTTGAATCAATTCTCTAATCCCTGGGTTCTGACTTTTACAAGAGGCATTTTCCATTTCCCTCAGCAAGTATGCGTCGAAGATAGTTCACTGAAGCTGGAATAAACAAATACCTTAGAAAAAATCTTATTCAGAGCAATAATAGTTTTAGAGACTACAGCAGCCTTTTCCACTAAAGGCAGGGTCAACAGATTACTAGCCTTAGGTTTCCTCTTCCTGGGAAGTTCCCAGAGCTTTTCAGCCTTCATGGAGTAAAAGACTATAGAATGAATCAAGAACTTCAGGATTGTAAGATACCTTTAAAATTATTTTATTTCGACCTTGTTTTATGTTGCAGATAGCAGAACTCCAGCACAGAAATGCGACTTGCTTAAAATCACAAAAGTAATCAATTGCTCTTCCCAAGGTGCTATATTGCTTGACTTCACCAATTCCACTAACTTTGACTGTGCACATATTATGTTCCAGATATGATGTGGGCTTCTGATAGATAAAAAATAAGACAGGTCCTGCTTTTGAAGAAGTTTACAGGCGGTTGAAATGATAATTTCAATATAATCTCTAAATGTTTTAGGAACGGAATGATTTAGGAATATATATTTTGTTTTTAGGATAGACTGCCAATTAAGAATACAAAAAGCATCCAAAGAACTTCTCTCTTAATGTAGTTCCCACCAAATACAGTGGCAGTAGATACATAAATACTATGTCCAATCTTCAATAGTGTGAATAATTCTGGGTCCCTGGATTCACGTGGCTCCCTGAAGCCCACATCCAAATGTTGGCAGACACAACTGGGTGACTGTTTCAGGAAGGGGGTGAGGCAGAATTGAGGGTCTGTGGCAATGTCTGAACATAGCTAATTTTTGCCTTATTCAGAACATAGAGGACAAGAATTTCTGGGTTTATGTGTAGAGACATATGGCAAAGAATAAGAAATTAGGATTTTTATACCAATACTCTTTAAACAAGAATTGGTCAGGCATTAATTGTTCTCCTCTTCAGTGCTGAGACATGCATATCTTTTAAGGTATGAAAGGGCTCTCAAAATAGCCAATAGACAATTTGTTCATACCATTTGCTTCCCATGAAATGGGAAAATCATTACCTGATACTGAAAGGAAAATTTAGCTTCTCTCCTTTTTGGAGATTTTCACCAAGTTTCCAAAAACAAGATAGCAAAACACATTGGAACTATCAAGACACAATGAGGCACTGAGCTAGCTCCATGAAGTCATCAAGGTGAGAACTGAGCTTGGGTCTTGAAAGCAGAAAGACTCTGCCACCTGAAGAAAGGCAGAATTCTTCCCAGAGGGAAGAGCATGAGAAAAGAAACAAAGGCATAGAAGAGAATGGTATGTGAGAAGCTATAAGACAATATAGATTGTTTTAAAAACAGGGAAACTGAGAAATAGATTTTTTTTAAAGTCAGGACATGCCCAAGATCACTGGTTAATTGGAATCAAGGAAAATGGAGAGGACCAGACCTTCCAACTCAGTTCTGCTGGGTCTCTTCTTAGCACCCCACCTCTTATGAAGCCCCTCTCAAAGGCTGAAGTCTGGGGCCTTGGGAGGGGTAAGAAACAGGGCAAATGGACACTCAAAAGGATGCATCTACAGTGTTCTTTCATTCTGCAATACTCTATTCTACTTGTGTCTAAAACATTCTTGCTACAAAAAGCCAGCTTGTTTTGTTTTGTTTTGTTTTTTGGCAAGTTTGATTAGAGCAGGAGAAAGTGCTGAATTTCCAATATGCAAATGAAATTATAGGCCACCTAGGGATGAAAGAGCCCTACAGGAATGCTTTATTGACTCTTGCAAACTTACCCAAATAACTTCTTTTTTAAATAAATAAATAAATAAATAAATTGAATTACAACCTTCTTTGTTCTTCCACTTAGGAGCCACATGCTTTTCACTTCTAATTTCATATCATCGTTAGAGTGGTGCATTGTGCATTTTTTATGGAATATCAAATGAAGGTGGCTACCCTAAGAAACCAGAACTCGATTAATCACAAAATGTATGGATATTTGCCACTTGCTCCTTAAGTGCTTATTTTTGGTGGGTGTACACAGGGAGTAGAATTTAATTTTCTTGGCTAGTATGAGCAGAAAATATCTAAAATATTCAGTGTCTTTACTACAGTTCTTCCTGGAATGTTTGTGCAATTATATCCTTTATTCTCCCCCAAGGAAATCTAAAATAGGGCTCTGGAATGTATATGAACATTAGGGGGGATTATGTTTTTAAAGGACAGGGAATAAGGTAGTTCAGAACAGTTCTTCTAGGTAAGCTTTTAGTCTTGCCTTGACTAAATATGATTAGAAAACCCTTAGCAAGTGCCAGACTTAACGAACCCCTTGCATGTTGTCTAAAAGTGCTGAAACTCTATGTAGATTTAAACTTTTCACCAAGTTAGGATCTTATTAACTCCCATGGCAGCTGGGATCATGGTTTAATGTTCCTCTCTAAGCCATTCCTTCCTCGAAATGAGAGGTGGAGGTTTTCAATCAAGGGAATTTGTTTGTCCATGAAGTTGAAAGAGTAGCAAGAGAGATCAGTCCCAATTGTTCCTGTGGGAATTAAGAAGTGAAAAGTATTACTCTGTATCCCTCTCTGGCCCACAGGTATCACTCTTTGTAAGGAGTGGGCAATTTTCTCAGGTCAGGGGATTATCACAAAGCAGTCAGCCCAGCTATTCTGAGCACAAGCTTTGGAATCATACAAACTTGTGTTTGATTGCTGACATCCTCACCAGTAACCAGGACTGGTACAAGGTGCTTAATGGATTTCTCAGTGTCCTCATGTATAAAATAGTGATAATACCTCTTACCTCCCAGGCCCCTTGAGAGAATCAAAAGATGCTTATAAAGTTCTGGGCAGAGAAGTTGTTCAATTTTAAGAAGGCTTTCCTACAAAGCATGAGAAAACAAAAGAGTTCCAAACTTCTGGAGGGCTTCTATGTGCCATGCACTGTGCTGAGTATCTAATGTGTGTTAACAGAGTCATCCCCATTCCTTTACTAAGCGTCAGAGCCAGGATTCAAACTCAAGCAGGCTGGCTGCTGAGTGCGAGCACTTAACCACAGAGCTCTGCAATGGGCTTTCACCTGAGTGGTGTGACCTGGGACAATGACCCAGATACATTCTGTGCCTCCGCTTCCATTAGAGAATGAGAACATAATGTTATAGATTGAATCAGGTCCCCCACAAAGATATGTTCAAGCCCTAATGTCTAGTCCTGTGGCTGTGAATTCATTTGAAATTGGGATCTTTGAAGATCCTATTAAGATGAGGCCAAATTGACTCAGGCTGGGGCTTAATCCAATAAGACTGGAAACCTTATAAGCAGAGGAAATTGGACACCATTATAGGAGGAGAGGAGGGGAGACAGAAAGAGACAGATGACAGGGGTAGAAACTGAGTCATTGATTGCCAGCAAGCCACCACCAGAGCACTATAGACTCTGGAGAAAGCATGGCCTGCCAATACCTTGATTTTGGGCTTCTAGCATCCAAAACTGTGAGACAGTAGATTTCTATTGTTGAAGTCAACCAATCCGTTGTATCTTTTACAGTAGACCTGGCTATGTAAGCTATACAAGAAAGGCAGGCTTGTTGGAAAGTTATCTGTGCTTCCAGCATGCTTTCTGACATAACTGCTGTGGCATAAGGGGGCTGACAAACATCATCCACACCTCTCTTGATGGCTTGCCATCAAACTAGCAAATATTTATGAGATTCTTATTGGATCCTTAAAAAACAAAACAAAACCAGAGATATACGTAGAGTCACCATGTATATCTAAACAATTTCTTATCTAAACCGTAAGTGCATACAACTAAATGAAAATGCAACGATGGATAATAAATGTTATTCTTCTCTAATATGAAGATAATGTGATCAGTCCAGTAAGATGAATGTGCACAAATGTAAGGTGAATAAATCCACACGAATCCCTACTATCATTGAGATAACAATCTCTGAACCTAATTTGAATCTCTAGACTGCCCCATAGAAGCTTTCAAAATAGTAGGGGATTTTAGGCTGGTGGTCTTATCTTCAATTTTTAAGATTTAGCTTGAATTTACAAAGACATCAAGGACACTATAGCTTAAACCAGGGTCAGCAAGCTTTTTACATTAAAGGCTAGATAGTAAATGTTTTTAGACATTTTAAGCTCTGTACAGTCTATGCAGTCTCTACTCAATGGCTGAACTCTGTTAGGTAGTGCAAAAGCAGCCATAGCTGATACACAAATGAATGGGCATGAATGTCTTCTACTAAAGCTTTATTTACATAAAGGGATGATGGGCTTGACTGGACCCACAGGTTGCAATTGGCCAACTCCTGGTCTAAGCTTCATCACTTTTCACCTTTTTCAATCACTGGTCTTATTCCTTCACTATGAGCCCTTTCCAACCCACTATGAATAGATATGTCACCTCCTTGCTTAAAATCTTCAGTGCATTCTCATTGAATGTATATTAGAAGCTCAACTCCTTGGCATGCATCCAAGGCCTGCATAACAGGAGCTGCTTGCCAATCTAGTGTTACCTCGTATCCTGTTCATGTCAATTCATTGGCTTTTCCACTTACTTTTCAATGTGTCACCTCAGGGCCTTTTCATCACATGCTGTTGCCTACTCCTCAAAGACCCCCACCTCCTTTCTGCTTCCCTATCTTCCCAGTCCAAATCATATCACCTTCTATACTTTATAGGGTACTCTGTACTCTTGCTTCAGAGCACTTCATTCATTCAGTATTAAACATTTATTTGTGTGACTATTTGTTTAATAGCTGTCTCCCCTACCAGATGTCTAGCTCATGAGGGTCAGTCATGTTTGTTTTCTTTGTTTCATGCTCCTGACATACAGTAATTGCTCAACAGTAATATGTTATCTGAATAACACATTTATTTCTAAATGTTCAAATTACTTCATGAAACTACATCATCTTTCTTCTTTGGGAGAGCAAAAAAATTGGGGACAAGCATGATTTTTTCTTTATTGCCAGTGAAGAAACTGAGGTCCACTGATGGTCATGTTTGCCATCAGCATGAGTTTGATTACAAGTCGAAGCATGATTTGCTGACTTGGTAATCTCCTAAGTTATTTAGAAATTCCACAGGTTCGTGTATGAGGACTTGCCGTGTAATTTTGACCTTGCCCTTGCTAAGAAACTTTTCAGTCATTTTTCAAAGACAAGTAATTTAGTGCTGGGGTGATGCTCATTTGGGGAGTCCCCTGATGCTAACACCACCTTCATTTGGAGTGTTGACCCAGCACAAGAATTGTGCATTTACTATGTGCTAATTTGAAAAAGTTTACAGAGCTGGGATGCTCTACAGATTTGCAAGAAGACATTTATGCTTCTAAGCACCTTCCCTGGAATCATTAAGCAACAAATTTGCTTGGAGACTTCTTTCATTGGGTCTCAGTGGAGATGAAATACAGCCACTTGCTGGGGAGAAAACAATAAGAAAAGAGTGAAATCTCCCTAAGTGCTCCCTAAAAACAAGAAAAATCTGATGTGCAGCCTATATGCTGATACAATTATGAGGCTTCTAGCTCTGAGCTGTAACAGATGGGGCTTTTCTCTCTCTCTTTGGTGATAAGGTGAATAGCTTTCCCCAGGGATGTGAGGGGAGAGCTGCTGAGTTGGCAGTGTCGGCGCCAAGCAGCTGGCTGCGGATGGGATTATAGATATAGATTGGCACTGGGGGGGTGTAGGTGTTGCTAATATGGGGATGGAGGACTAGAAAGCAAAACTAGTGCCCCCACCTCTACCATCTATAAGGCTGGGACTCTGAAGAGAATGGAGCAGCCAAAAGCTGCTGAAAAGAGGCACCCCCTCATCCACCCCATGGAAAAAATGGCTTCTACTCTCAGAAGGCTCACAGCTGAGTGAGGGAGAAAAATGCCAAACCACTAAGCTTGAGAAAGTGTTACTGTGAGCAGGAAAGACTTCATAGTAAAGGTGAGTCAAGATAAATATTTAAAAAATCAGTAGGTGTTCAATTTGAGGATGTGAGCATTGGTAGGGAAAAAAAAGTATGATTTAGGCAGAAGATGCAACATGAACAAAAAGGACTTCTATAAAACAGGACTTCTATAATATCATCCCTTCACCCTCTGTTGGACACAAGCTAAAGTTATTCCCACTTGAAAGCAGTCCCCAAGAAGTACCACTGTCTCCTGTCTTCTTGCCTTCCCTTAAGTTGCTTTTTCTGCCTGGATTTCCCTTCCTTCTCCCTTGAATGCTCCTGAAACACTGGAGGGCTTTTTAAACCTTGTTGAACAATTTGAACTTTATCTTGAAGGCTCTGGAGAAGGAAACATCAATCAGAATAAGAACATGGTCAAACATGCTTTTTAGAAAGCTTACTTTGGCCGCAGCTTTGGAGGTTGCAATATAATGTGGCCCATTATGAGAAAGTTGTGATTCTCTACTCACCTCTGCTGAGAATTTGAACTACAGCAGCAACAGTTGCCAGGGAGAGAAGGGGGCGAACTATGATGAAGAACAATGGGGTTCCTGATTGGATATGAGAGTGGTGTTTTTATTGCTGTTATTTTTTGCTTTGAAGTCCCCTTGGTCGATTGGGTGAATATTAGTAACAACAGTGAGAGAATGGGAGGAAGTACGCTCATGGAAATAACTTTTTTAACATTAAAAAAATTTATTTTTATTGCAAAATATCCATACCCGGACAGACCAACCATATTGTACAATCAGTGGCTCACAAAATCATCACATAGTTGTGCATTCTTCACCATGGTCATGCTTCAAACATTTACACGACTCCAATAAAAAGAAATAAAAAGAAAAGAACCCATACGTCCCATACTCCTTACCCCTCCCTCTCATTGACCCACAGTATTTCAATCTACCCAATTTTTACCCTTTATCTCCCCTATTATGTATTTATATTTTAACCTTATTTATTTTTTTTACTTATTTGATCATACCTTGGATAAAAAAGCACAAGACACAGGGTTTTCACAATTACACAGTCGCACTGTAAAAGCTGTATCATTATACAATCATCTTCAAGAACCAAGGCTACTGGAACACAGCTCAACAGTTTCATGTACTCCCCTCTAGCTACTCCAATACACCATAAACTAAAAAAGGATATCTGTGTAATGCATAAGAATAACCTCCAGGAGAACCTCCCAACTTGTTTGAAATCTCTCAGCCACTGAGACTTAATTTTGTCTCATTTCTCTCTTCCCTCTTTAGGTCAAGAAGTCTTTCTCATTCCCATGATGCCAGGTACTTGCAAATCTCTGAGTTCTGTCCCATGTTGACAGGGAGATTTATACCACTAGGAGTCATGTCCCATGTAGCAGGGAGAGCAATGGTTTCACTTGTCGAGTTGAGCTTAGAGAGAGAAAGAGGCCATATCTGAGCAACAAAAGAGGTTTTCTGGGGATGACATTTAGGCAAAATTATAAGCAGGCTTAGCCTGTCCTTTGCAGAAATAAGCTTCACAAGGGTGAGTCCCAAGATTGAGGGGAGGGCTCAGTCTATTGAATTTTTGTCCCCACTGCTTGCAAAAATATCAGGAATTCTCCAGATGGACAAGTTTAATATTTCCTCCTTTCTCCCCAGTCCCCCAAGGGGACTTTGTAAATTTTTTTTTTTTTATTCTCTGCTCAAATTGCTCTGGGATATATCAGAGCATCACACTAACCTGGACAAACCAACAAGATCTCATGCCCTTTTCAAGATTCCATATTATGGTGTTCAAGTAAACTGACCATACAAATTAAATTAGATAATGTGTTACCCAAAATATAAATTTTCCACCAAATAAACATCTCTTCCTTTGATCTTGCACAGAGGTTGAAGTTTTTAAATATGGACAATATCACCCTTTACCCAGTATTCTTATTTACGTTAGTACCATCCATGTCAACTTCGTTCACATCTTTAGACTAAGTCTGATCACTTTTTCAGCTTTTTGAACAGTTGCTGAATGGGGTAATGCTGACTTTCATAGCTTCAGTGCTCTAACTCTGAGTGTCAGGTGCCAAATAAATACCTGAAGTTTCAGGGAATGACCAGGTTATATACAAATAGCTTAGTATCTCAGAATTTAGAAATGTCAGTTACATTTCCTAAATATATGTGATGGCTATAAGAATTTATAATCTAGGAGCCTTTACAATAGGCCCCAGCCTGATAACCCATGCTCTCAACTTCAGTTCTCTGAGTTTGTATATTATAGTTATTCCATATGAGTGAGGCATGATAACATTCGTCTTTTTGTTTCTGACATTTTATTTAGCATACTGTCCTTAACTTTCATTCACCTAATTGCTCGCCTCACAGCTTCATTCTTTTTTGCACCCACTCAATGGTAAATTGTAGGTAAACACCACAGTTCCTCCTTCCATTCTTCAGTAGTTGTCCCCTTAGGCCACCTCCATCCGTTGCAAATCATGAACACTGCCACTGGAAACACCAGTGTGCAAATGTCCATTTGTGTCCCCACACTCAGTTCCTAGAGGTATATACCTAGCTTGTTTATAGGGTTGCAAGATCAAATGGAAACCCCACTCCTAGCCTTCTGTGGAAACACCATACTGTCCTCAGGAGGGGCTGCACCTCTCAGCTTCCCTATAAACAGTGAATAAGTATATGTCTTTCTCCACATTTTCCTAACACATCATACAATCCAACTTAAGTAAATAGACATGACTTCTGTTTCCTTTTCTTCACATAGAATCCATACAACTACCCTATGCCCCCCACTTGTTGACAATTAGTTTTAGCATAATGCCATTGTTACATTCAGCAGAAGCATATTGCAAGTTACTGTTGACTATGGACCCTGGCTTGCATCAATTGTAACTTTTCCTTTATGCAATCCATTTTCAACCCTTTGCAATGTTGACATTCATTTGTTCTCCTTCATGCAAAACGTTTTTATATTTGTACATTTAATCACCATCCTTGTCCACTCTAAGTATTCCTAAATTATACTGCCTTAGTCTTTTTCCTCTATCTTTCCTTCTGGTTTCATTCTGGCCTACTTCAACCAAACTCACATTCAGCTTCATTCAGTGTACTTATATTATTGTGCTACTGTCAGGTAGTATTGTGTTATCTATTTCTGCAGTTTTGCAATCAGTTCTGTGCACATTCTGTATTCCTTCAGCATCAGATGCCCAATCTTGACCCTCTTTCTATCTCCTCATAACCTGTGTTCTTAACTTTAACTCTCAAAATTCACTCGTTGATATTAGTTCATATTGGTGAGATCATAAGGTATTTGTCCTTTTGTTTCTGGCTAATTTTGCTCAGTATAATGTCCTCAAGGCTCACACATGTTGTTACATGCTTCATGACTTTATTCTGTCTTTCAGCTGTAAGTATTCCATCATATATATACACCACAGCTTGTTTAGACACTCATCTGTCGATGGACATTTGGGCTGTTTCCATCTCTTGGCAACCATAAATAATGGTGTTATAAACATTGGTGTACAAACGTCTATTTGTGTCTTTACATTCAGTTCCTCTGAATATATACTTAGTAGTGGGATTGCTGGATCATATGGCAATTCTATACTTCCTGAGGAACCACCAAATTGCCTTCTAGAGTGCTTGTACCATTTTACATTTCCACCAACAGTGGATAAGTGCGCCTCTTTCTCCACATCCTCTCCAGCACTTACTGTTTCCTGTTTTTTTTTTTTTATAATGTCCATTCTAGTGGGTGTCAGATGATATCTCATTGTGGTTTTGATTTGCATTTCCCTAGCAGCCAATGAAGTTGAGCATCTGTTCATGTGCCTTTTAGCCATTTGTATTTCCTCTTCTTATAACTGTCTGTTCAAGTCTTTTGCCCATTTTTAAATTGGATTGTCTTTTTGTTATTGAGTTGAAGAATCTCTTTATATATTCTGGATACTAAAACCGTATCTGATATGTGGTTTCCAAATACTGTCTCCCATTGCATAGGTAGCCTTTTCACTTTTCTGACCAAGTTCTTTGATGTACAGAAGTGTTTAATTTTGAGGAACTCGCATTTATGTATTTCTTTTTTCAATGCTCATACTTTGCATGTAAGATCTAGGAAACCACCTCCTATTAGAAGATTTATAAGATCTTTCCCTACATTTTCTTCTAGAGGTTTTATGGTCTTGACTCTAATGTTTAGGTCTTTGATCCATTTTGAGTTAATTTTAATATAAAGTGTGAAATATGGAACTTCTTTCATACTTTTGCATATGGATATCCATTTCTCCAAACACCATTTATTGAAGAGGCTGCTCTGTCACAGGCAAGTTGGCTTGCCTGCCTTAACAAAAATCAATTGTCCATAGATGAGGGGTCTATTTCAGAACACTCAATTTTATTTCCTTGGTCAGTATATCTATCTTTATGCTAGTACCATGCTGTTTTGGTCACTGTAGCTTCATAGTATCCTTCAAAGTCAGGTAGTGTGAGACCTTCCACTTTGTTTTTCATTCTCAAAATATCTTTAGCTATTTGGGACAAATAAATAGCTAAATAAATTTGGCTACTGGTTTTTCTATTTCTGCAAAGTAAGTTGTTGGGATTTTAGTTGGTATTGCATTTAATCTATAAATCAGTTTGGGTAGCATTGACATCTTAACTGTATCTAGTCTTCCAATCCGAAACACAGTATGCCATTCCATTTATTTAGGTCTTGCATAATTTCTCTTATCAATTTCTTATCATTTTCTGTGTATATGTCTTTTGTATCCTTAGTTAAATCTATTCCTAAATATTTTATTCTTTTGGTTGCTATTTTAAATGGATTTTTTTTTCTTGATTTCCTCCTCAGATTGCTCATCACTAGTGCATAGAAACATAATGATTTTGGGGTGTTGATTTTGTACCCAGCCATTTGCTGTACTCATTTATTAGCTTAATCATTCTGCTATAGATTTTTCAGAATTTTCAATGTATACTATCATGTTATTTGCAAATACCGAGAGTTTTACTTCTTTCTCTTCAATGTGGTTTGGATGCCCTTTATTTCTTTTTCTTGTCTAATTACTCTGGTCAGAACTTACAGAAAAGCACTGAATAACAATGATGACAGTGGGTATTTTTGTCTTGTTCCTGATCTTAGAGTGAAAGCTTTCAGTCTTTCCCCATTGAGGATGATATTACCTGAGGGTTTTTCATATTTTTTCCCTTATCATGTTGAAAAGTTCCCTTTTATTCCTAAACTTTGAGGTGTTTTCATCAAGAAATGATGCTGAATTTTGTCAAACACCTTTTCTGCATCAATCAAGATGATAATGTGTATTTTCTGCTTTGATTTATTGATATGGTGTATTACAGTAATTGATTTTCTTGTGTTGAAACAGACTGCACACCTAGAATAAATCCCAATTGGTCATGGTGTATAATTCTTTTAATGTGCTGCTGGATTTGATTTGCAGGTATTTTGTTGAGGATTTGCATCTATATTCATTAAAGAGATTGGTCCAAAATTTTCTTATCTTGTAGTATTTTTGTCTGGCTTTGGTATTAGGGTGATGTTGGCTTCATAGAATGAGTTACGTAGGTTTTCTTCCTCTCCAAGTTTTTTGAAGAATTTGAGCAAGATTGGTACTAATTCTTTCTTGAATGCTTGGTAGAATTCACATGTGAAGCCATCTGGCCCTGAACTTTTCTTTTTGGGGAGCTTCTTGATGACTGATTCAATTTCTTGCTTTTGGTTTGTTGAATTTGTCTATTTCTTCTCAAATCAACGTTTATTGTTCATGACTTTCTAGGAAGTTGTCCATTTCATCGACATTGTCCAGTTTATTAGCATATAGTTGCTCATAGTATCCTCTCATTACTTCCTTTATTTCTGTGGGGTCAGTAGCTATGTCCACTCTTCCATTTTTGATATTATTTATTTGCATTCTCTCTCTTTTTTTGTCAGCCTAGCTGAGGGTACATCAATTTCACTGATTTTCTCAAAGAACCAACTTTTGGTTTTGTTGATTTTCTCTCTCTCTCTCTTCTTTTTTTTTTTGGCATGGGCAGGCACTGGGAATTGAACCCAGGTCTCCGGCATGGCAGGCAAGAACTCTGCCACTGCACCACCACTGCCCACCCTCTCTATTGTTTTTATGTTCTCAATTTCATTTATATCTGCTCTGATCTTCATAATTTCTTTCAATTGTTTGCTTTGGGTTTAGCTCACTGTTTTTTCTCTAGTTTTTCCAAGGGAACAGTTAATTCCTTGATTTTTGTTCTTTCTTCTTTTTTAGTATTGGCATTGAAGGCAATAAATTTCCCTCTCAGCACTGCCTTTGCTGCATCCATTAAATTTGATATGTTGCATTTTACTTTTCATTTAAGATTTTTACTTATTGCTCTTGTAATTTCTTTCTTGACCCACTGGTTGTTTAAGAGTGTGTTGTTTAGCCTCCATATATTTGTGAATTTTCTGGCAATCTTTCTGTTATTGATTTCCAACTTCATTCCATTATGCTCTGAGAAAGTGTTTTGTATGATTTCAATCTTTTGAAATTTATTGAGACCTGCTTTGTGACCCAGCATTTAGTCTATCCTTGAGAACGATCCATGAGCACTTGAGAAAATGTGTATCCTACTATTTTGGGGTACAGTGTTCTGTAAATGTCTATTAAGTTCAATTCATTTATCATATTATTCAAAATCTCTTTTTCTTTATTGATCCTCTGTCTAGATGTTCTATCCATGGGTGAGAACAGGGAATTGAAGTCTCCAATTATTATGGTGGTGTCTACTTCTTTCAGTGTTGTCAGTGCTTATCTCATGTATTTTGGAGCATTCTGGTCTGGTGCATAAATATTTAGGATTGTTTTGTCTTCTTGCTGAATTGCACCATTTATTAATACATAGTGTCCTTCTTTGTCTCTTTTAATTGTTTTTACACTTGAAGTCTAATTTGTTGGATATCAGTATAGCTACCCCTGTTTTTTTTCTTTGCATGAAATAACTTTTCCAAACCTTTCACTTTCAACATATTTTTGTCCTTGGGTCTAAAGTGAGTCTCCTATAGACATCATATTGATGGGTCCAGTTTTTAAATCCGTTCTGTTAGTCTGTCTTTTGATTGGTCTTTTTAATCCAGTTGCATTTAATGCTATTACTGTAAAGGGAGCACTTTCTTCTATCATCTTGTCTTTGGGACTTTATATGTCATAGCTCATCTTTTCCTCATTTTACCCTTACTGATAGACTTCATTTCTACTCTCTTCTCCACATCTCTCTCTCCTGCCTTTTCCTATCTGAATGCAGTGAGTATTTCATGTATAGTCTATCTCTTATGACAAATAGTCTCAACGTTTGTTTATTTAAAAATATTTTAATCTCCCCCTCATTGTTGAAGGACAGTTTTGCTGAGTATAGAATTCTTGGCTGGCAGTTTTTCTCTTTCAGAATCTTAAATATATCATTCCACTGCTTTTTTACCTCCATGGTTTCTGTGAGAAATCCACCCACGATCTTATCAAGCTTCCCTTGTATGTGATGGATTGCTTTTCTCTTGCTGCTTTCAAAATTCTCTCTTTATCTTTGACAGTTGACAATTGGATTGATAAACGTCTTGAAGTAGGTATATTTGGATCTATTTGTTTTGCTTTTTGCCACATTTCTTGGATCTGTAATTTTATGTCTTTCATAGGAGATGGGAAATTTTCAGTGATTATTTCCTTCATTAGTCTTTCTCCTCCTTTTCTCTCCTCTCTCCTCTGGGACACCCACAACATGTGCTTCATGTTGTCATTCAATTCCCTGAGACTCTGTTTATTTTTTCTGTTCTTTTCCCTATATATTTTTGTGTGTGTGTCAGATTTCAGATGTCCAGTCCTCCAGTTCCCTAATCCTTTCTTCTGCCTCTTCAAATCTATTGTTGTAGGCTTCTATTGATTTTTTTCACATTTTTTATTTTGCCTTTCAATCTCATAAGTTCTGTGATTTATTTTTTCAAACTTTTGAGTTCTTTATGTTCACTCAATATCTTCTTTATATCCTCCCTCAACTTGTTGATTTGATTTTTTATGAGATTTTTGCATGTCTTTTCAAACATCCTGAATTAGTTGTTTCAACTCTTATATCTCATTTGAAGTATTGGTTTGTTCCTTTGACTGAGCCATATCTTCAATTTTCCTAGTATGGCTCATTATTTTTTGCTGGCATCTAGGCTTTTGATTTCCTTAATTAGCTTATTCTGGATGTTGTTTTCACTCTTTTATCTAGGGCTTTCTTGCTGGATGGCTTTGTTCTCTATCTGTTCTTTGACATTCAGTTCAACGTCTTCTAGACCTCTATCACAGGTTCTGTTTATTTAACTGATCAGAATTTTTCAGTTCTTATTTTCTGTTTCTTGCCCTGCCTGTGTGGAAACTTTTTTTTTTTAAGGAGGTATTAAAATTAGTCTTGGATATTATTTTCCCAGACTAGCCAGGCCCAGCTCTTAGGAGGAGAGAGCTTGATTTGTATTTTCAGGCTCTATGTATTTTCTATGTATTTTCAGGCTCTATGTGCCCCCTTTTCTTGGGGCCCAGCCCTTTTGCAGTATTTTGTACTGTGGACTACAAAATGCCTCTATTTCACTTTTTTTCATCAGTCCTGCCCACCTTTGTCCAGGGCAAAAAGTCCTAGTTTCATTAGTGCTTATCCCAGGCTTATCTGTGCTGGGGGTCTGTTTTCAGTAGTCAAAATTTGTTAATTAATTCTACAATTGGACTTTGGTTGAGCTAAACACTCGCTAATTGTAAAGTTGTTTATTTTCCCCTCAGGGAATCAGCCTGCCCTGCCAGTGGGGGAGGGGTGCCAGCCTCCATGCCTTGGGAGATTTACAGTTGCTGTGTGGGAACTCAGCTGTCACACCTGGTCCAAAGTGGTGTACACTGTATGTCTGGTCACTGATGTTCCTCTAGCAGTTGTTGGTAAATGGTAAATTCCTGGTTATTTACTAGCTGTTCTGGAGATGCACTAAATTCCACACCTTGTTAGGACACTATCTTGTGCCCTACCTTAACATTTTTTATTGTGAGTTATAGCAAATATACAAAAAAGCAATAAATTTTTAAAGTATACTTTGACAAGTAGTTATAGAACATATTTCAACATTTGGTACGGGTTACAGTTCAACAAAATTTCATGTTTTTCCTTCTAGCTACTCAAAGACACTGGAGACTAAAAGGAAATATCCATATAATGATTCAGCAGTTATACTCATCTGTTAAATCTTACTTCTCTGTTGTAATTCCTCCTCCTTTGATCCTTCTCCCAATATTTAGGGATATTTGGGCTATGCCCATTTCAACTTTTTAATGTTGAAACAAGGTGTCCACAATATAAGGTAGGTGGATAGAACTGATTAATATATTTGGAGATACTGAGATCTCTGGATGTTAGGACTTATCTGACCTAGGAATCATCCAAAGATTTTTGTTTTCTGGAAAGTAAACTTAGTGTGTGAAACTTTTGTAGAATCTCAGATAGACCCGGAGGTGTTCTTTAGGGTTAACATGTTAGGGTTAACATGTTGGTTGGCGGTTGGCAAACTGTGGCAATTAGCAATATCTAGCTGAAACTAGCATGAGAGAAGCCTCCAAAATAGCCTCTCAACTCCATTTGAACTCTCTTAGCTATTGATACCTCATTTTGTTACATTCTTTCCCCCCTTTTGTTCAGGAAGGTATTGTTCATCCCACAGAGCCAGAGCTAGGCTCATCCCTGGGAATCATGTCCCACATTGTCAGGGAGACTCTTACCTTTGAGTTCATGTCCCACATAGGGGGAAGGAAGGTAATGGTTTTCCTTGAAACTTTGGGCTTAGGGGGAGGGAGGCACATTTAGGCAGCAAAAGAGATTTCCTGGGAGCAACTCTTAGGTCTAATTATAGGTTGTCTTAGCTTCTCCATTACCAAAATAAGTAAGTTTTGAAAGCATGCATTAAAATTAAGGGCTTGACCTATTTTCTTGGGAGTCCCTAATGTTCAAGGGAGTAGCAGGGCTTTCCCACATGGGAAAGTTTAGTAGTTTCATATTTTTCCTCCAGTCCCTCAAGAGACTCTTCCAATACTTTTAATTATCAGTCCACCATAGTCTGGGATGTATCCAGGTATCACATTGGCTATACAGAATTACTGGTCTTGTTCCCATTCCGGGCTCCATGTGCTCTGGTTGTTTAAATGAGCTATCCAGACAGGTTGATTTAGATTTAGGTTCTAGACACAATAACTTCTCTACCTTTGGTCTCAAACAGAGAAGCTCTAGAATAGATACTCTGTCATCCTTTGTCCCATGTTTGAATTTATCTTAGTCCCAATTTAATCAGCTTTGTTTTATCTCTCATTGAAGGTTGATCTCTTTTTTAGTTACATTAACAGTTGTATATAGCAATGCTGACTTTCAGAGCTGCAGCGCTCCAGCTCTGAACCTTAGGAATCACAGTGATACCCAAAGTTCTAGGGAAATACCAGTTTGTAGATGTATAGCACAGCAGCTCAGAATCTAGAAATACACGTACAAATCCAGTCTAAATGTGACTGCTTTATGAGCTTATGATCTAGATGCTAATTTTCTTATAGATATTTTCTAAAGAAGACCATACCATATTTATTCTTTTGTCTCTGGCTTATTTTGCACAACACAATGTCCCCATGGTTCATTCACTTCATTGCATGGCTCATGACTTTGTTCCTTTTGGTAGCCATGCAATATTCCATCATGTGTGTACATCACAGTGCATTTTTCTGCTTCTCAGTCAGTGTACGCATCAGGTCTGTCCATCTATTGGGCATGATGGATAATGTCCAAAGTAAACAACCCATGTCTCACACTGTCCTAACTTCATTGTACAATCATCAGTACTCTCAATTTTAGACAATTTTCATTGGTCCAAAGAGATGAAGAATCGATAAACTCAGCCTCACCAAATACCAAATCTAATCCTTGCCTTATCGCTTGCCCTCCCCTCCAATTATTTACCCCTGGCATTAATATGTTACTGTTGATGTCTTTCTGTTAAGTATATGCCACAGCACAATATTAGTTTCTAGCTTCTGAGCACCTCTAGGTCCCCTATATTCTACATTCTAAGCCTCTGAGTTTACCTTTACCATAGTTATAATAGCAAAATAATACAGAAACTATTCTTTTGTGTCTAGCCTATTTCACCCAGCAGTATGTAATCAAGGTACATCCATATGCTTCAGGACCTTATTTCGTCTTCCTGTTACATAATATTCCATCTCACATATATGTCACATTTTGTTTATCTGTTGATGGGCACTTGGATTATTTTCATCTTTTGGCATTTGTAAATAGTGCCACTATGAACATTGGTGTACAAATGTATGTTCGTGTCACTGCTTTCAGCTCTTCTGGGTACATACTGAATGTTGGTATATACTGACTGTTGGTCATAGGGCAGTTCGATATTTAGTTTTCTGAGAAGTTACAAAACTGCTTTTCACAGTGGCTGTACCATTATACATTCCCTCCAGCAGTGAATAAGTATTCCAACTTCTCCATATTCTCTCCAACATGTGTAGTTTTCTGTTTGTTTAATAGCAGCCATTCTTATAGGTGTATGATGATATCTCATCGTAGTCTTGATTTGCATTTCCCTTACATCTAACAGAGATTATCATCTCTTCATGTGCTTTAAAGCCATTTGTATTTTCTCTTCATAAAAATGTCTATTCAAAACTTTAGCCCATTTTGTAACTGGGTTGTTTGTTGTTGTTGAGTTGTATAATTTCTTCATAGACACAGGATATCCAACCTTTGTCTGGTATGTGATTTCCAAATATTTTTGCCCATAGAGTTCGCTGCCTCTTCAACTTTTTGACAGAGTTCTTTGAGGCACAGAAACTTTTGATTTTGATGCGTTCCCATTTATCTATTTTTTCATTGCCTATCCTTTAGGTGTAAAGTTTAAGAAGCTACTTTCTATTACAAAGTCCTGGAGATGTTTCCCTGCATTTTCTTCTAGGAGTTTCATAATGCTATTCTCTTATATTCAGGGCTTTGATCCATTCTGGATTACTTTTTTGACAGGGTGTAAAGTAGGGGTTGTCTTTCATTCTTTTAGCTACTGATATCCAGTTTTCCCATGCCCACTTATTGAAAAGACTATTCTCTCCCTGTTCAGTGGATTTGGGGGGCTTGTCAAAGATCAATTGACCATAGATTTTTTTGGCCAATTTTCACACTCTTGATTCAATTCCATTGGTTAAAATTTCCACCTTTGTGCCAGTACCCATGTTGTTTTGACCACTGTGGCTTTAAAGTCAGGAAGTGTTAGTCCTCCCATGTCATTCTTTTTTTTTTTTCAGGATAGTTTTAGCTATTTGAGGTTTCTTTCCCTTCCAAATAAATTTGATAAGTAGCTTTTCCAACTCTTCAAAGTAGGTTGTTAGAATTTTGATTGGTCTTTTTTCCTGCCTGATCACTCTAGCTAGAACTTCTAGTGCAATGTTGAATAATACTAGTGACAATGGGCATCCTGTCTCACTCCCAAGCTTAGAAGGCACACTTTCAATCTCACAACATTGAATATGATGCTGACTATGGGTTTTTCATATATACTTTTTATGATACTGATGAAGTTTCAATTCTGACCTTCTGGTCTTTTGAAATGTTTTTATCAGAGAAAGATGCTGAATTTTGCTGAATGCTTTTTCAGTATCAATCAAAATGCTCATGTGATTTTTCCCTTTCAATTTGTTAATGTGCTGTATTTCAATGATTGATTTTCTTGTGTTGAACCACCCTTGCATTCCTGGTATAATACCACTTGGTCATGTTGCATAGTTCTTTTAATGTATCATTGAATTCAATTTGTTAGTATTTTGTTGAGAATATTTGCATCTATGTTTATTAGGGAGATTGGCCTTCAGTTTTACTTTCTTGTAGTGTCTGCATCTGGTTGGGTATTAGAGTGATGGTAGCTTCATAAAATGAGTTATGTAGCATTCCTTTGTCCACAATTTTTTGCAAGAGATTGAGCAAACTGGTATTAGTTTTTTTGGGGATGTTTGACAAAATTCCCCTTTGAAACCAACTGGTCCTAGACTTTTCTTTGTGGGAAGATTTTTAGTGACTGGTTGACTCTTCTTACTTGTAATTGGTTTGTTGAGATCTTCTATTTCTTCTTGAATCAGTAGAGGTTGTGTGTTTGTACATTTCATTTAAGTTGTCTAGTTTATTGGTGCATAGCTTTTCATAATATTTTCTCTATGATTTTAAAAATTTCTTCAGGATACATGACAATGACCTCCTTGACATTTCTGAATTTGTTTATTTGCATCCTCTCTTGTTTTTTCTTTGTAGGCCTAGCAAAGGGTCCATCAATTTTATTGTTTTTCTCAAGGAAATAACTTTTGGTTTTGTTGATTCCTACTATTGTCTTTTTAGTTGTTGTAGCTCTCCACTTTGTTTATTTCTGCTTTAATATTTGTTGTTTCTCTCCATCTTCTATTTGCTTTTGGGTTAACTTGCAGTTCTTTGTCTAGTTTCTCCAGTTGAACAGTTAAGTCCTTTGTATTTGCTTGTTCTTCTTGTTTAATATTGGCATTTAAGGCAATAAATATCCCTCTCAGCACTGTCTTTGCTATATCCCAGAAGACCTGATATGTTGTATTCTCATTTTCATTCATCCCCAGATATTTCCCAACTTCTCTAACAATTTCTTCTTTGACCCACTGATTATTTAAGAATGTGTTGTTTAATCTCCATGTATTTCTGAAAGTTCTGTTTCTTTGATGGTTATTAATTTCCAGCTTCATACCACTGTGGTCAGAGAAAGTATTTTGAATAATTTCAATCTCATTAAATTTATAGAAACCTGTTTGGGGTCCTAGTATATATATGATCTATCTTGGAGAACATTCCATGAGCACTAAAGAAGATTGTATATCCTGATGTTTTGGGGTTTAATGATCTATATATGTCTGTTAGATCTAATTCCTTTATCACATTGTTGAAATTCTCTACTTCCCTATTGATCCTCTGTTGGGTTGTTTATAAATAGAGGCAAGTGGTGTATTGAAGTCTCCTACTATTATTGTTGAAATGTCTATTGCTTCCTTTAGTTTTGTCGATGTTTGCCTCATGTACTTTGGAGCTCCTTGATTGGAAGCATAAAAATTTATTATTTCTATTTCTTATTAATGAATTGACTCTTGTTAAAATGTCTTGTTTTTCCTTGTCTCTTATGACATCTTTACATTTAAAGTTTATTTTACCTGATATATAGTATAGCTATTCCTGCTTCCTTTTGTAAGACCAAAAGATCTTCTATTCAGCTTGCATAGAAGATCATCTTCCATCCTTTCACTTTCAATCTATTTGTATCCTTGAGTCTCTTGTAAACAGCATTTAGATGGATCCAGTTTCTTAATCCATTCTGCCAATTTTTACCTTTTAATTGGTGAGTTTAGTCCCATAGCATTCAAAGTTATTACTGTAAGAGCAGTTTTTTAGTCTACCATCTTATCCTTTAGTTTTTCTTTGTCAGATCTATATATTCTTCTCTCTCTCACTCTTTTTATCCTTTAAGTTACCCTTACTGGTACTCTTCAATTCTATGCCCTCTTCCAGACCTCCTTCTCCTGTCTCTTTTTCTCAGCTGATGGAATTCCCCTTAGTGTTTCTTGTAGGAATCTTGAAAAATTCTTAGTTTTTGTCTGAGAAGATTTTAATCTTTCTCTCAATTTTGAAGGGTAATTTGACTGGATAAAGAATTCTTGGCTGGAAGTCTTTTTCATTAAGAATCTTAAATATATTATACCATGCCCTCTCACCTCCATGGTGCTTGTTGAGCAGTCTGAGCTCAGTTTTATGTAAACATTTTTATGTAATGAATTGCTTCTCTCTTGCTGCTTTTAGGATTTTTTGCATTCAACATTCGACAATCTGATTAATGTGTGTCTTGAAGTAGGCCTATTTGGATTTATCTTATTTGTGGTTCATTGGGCTTCTTTGATTTCCATATCTATGTCTTTTATAACAGTTCAGAATTTCCCCCCCATTATCTCTTCAACTAACCTTCCTAGCCCTTTATTCTTCTCTTCTCCTTCTAAGACATCAATGATTCCTATATTTGTGCTCTTCATGTTGTCAGTTATTTCCTTGAAATCCCATTCCATTTTTTTCCATCTTTCTTACCATTGTTCCTTTGTGTGCTAGAGTTCAATTGTCCTGTCTTCTAGCTCATTTATTCTTTCTTCCATCTCTTTAAAACTGCTACTGTGTGTCTCTAGAACATTTTTAGTTTGGTCTATAGTATCTTTCATCTCTGTGAATCTGTTAATTTTCTATTTAATTGTTCAAATTCTTCTTTATGCTCTTCCAGTGTCTTCTTTGTACCTTTTATGTCCTTATGAGCATCCTTGATTGGTTCTTCCAAATTTTGTATCCCCTCTGGTGTTTTAATTTAGTCATTTTATTGGGCCATATCTACCTAAATCTTCATGTGCTTTGTGATTTTCTGTTGTGTTTGGGGCATTTGACTATCTTAACAAGGTTGTTTTGTAAATTGGTTTCCTTCACTTATCTAACTGTTTGTATTTGCTTAGTTTTGTGTTAAAGGTCTCCTTTTGCACTTGATTTGGCAGTAATTCCCTGCCAAAATAGGGTCCAGATCTCATGGGAGGGATGGAATTCTACTTGAGGCACCTCTCAAGAGGTGGTTCTTGAGCCACCTCTTCCCTTAAGGCCTGTCTCTCCCCAACTATGATGGCTATATAAGCAAGATGAACACCGATGTGATTCCATCCAGGGCCACTGATCTTGGCGTGTGCTGAGAACCACCAACCCCAGGGCTTCAGAGACCAATTTATTGACCCACAGGTCTGGTGGTCTCCAGGTTCCACCTTGGGAATACCTTGAACTGTGGGGTTGAGTATTTCTTCTGCCACTGCCCACTGCCAGCCCAGAAATGCCTAGTGGCTTGTCCCAGCATATTGCAACAGAGCAGGGGAGAGGGGGACATGGCTGGTCATGGCCAGTGGCTGGGTGCACTTCCTGGTTCCCCATAGGAGCTCTTGGCTGCAGAACTGTGTGGGAAGGTCTCCCGAGATAGCTGCAGAGGTAGGCTAGATTGGAGGGATGGTCTGCTCCTTTGGATCTGCACTTACCCACACCTTGACATTTGCCCTTAGTTGAGTCACACCCAAGCTCACTCACCCTGTTCTCTCCATCTCAATTTCCCCATTTTTTTGTCCAGAACCTTCCTATATAATGTAGAAGACCTTTTCTGATCACTTGCAGCCTGGAACTGCATTCCAGGTCTTTTTCTATCTCTGCTCTCGTTCTACAGACCAGGGATGAATTCAGCCTATCCTATTCCATCATCTTCCAGGAATTTCCTCAGGGAAAGATGATTTGATTCACCTTCAGCTAGAGATTTTGCCATCATCCTGGAGGAAAAGAGAGCTGAGAATAGTTGACAAAGAGCAGTAATGACCACCATAGGGCCAGAAGTGACAATTTGAGAACCATCAGCATATAGGTGGCAGTATATATGAAGGCAAAAGTATACCAGGCTTGAAAAGAAGGGAATTAAATAGGAGTCTTGGAGAAATACCTATATTTAAGGTTCTATAGAGGAAATAAAGCCACAAAGAAAGGATGAAAAGAAATAGTAAAAAAAAAAAAAATCAGCAAAACTAAAGTGGCATTTCAAAACACAAAAGAGGAGAAAATTTCAATAAGGTAGTAAACACCCAGGAACCAATTCAAGAATAACTGGCTACTTAAGCTGAATTTCCCTTTTAAGCAGCAACTAGGTGCCCTGATGTTGTGATAGATGCATCTGATATTTGATATATCAGAGTTATCAATTCTTACAGCCACCAAATGTAGAAGCCATCGAAATAAAGCTCTATCTTACACTAAACTGAAATCTTTCTCTTTGTAACTTCTATACATCGTCCTAGTTCTGCACACTGAAATCACAGTCAAGGAAAAGCTTTTCTTTTTGTTTCTTACTCAACATTACAATGTCTTTGAATATAACGGGTTGGTGGCTGATTTCTGAGTCACACTTAATTTGCATAAGAAGCAAATAGTAGAAGGACCAAGACTCGTCAGAATTTAGATCTCTTGATTCTCAGATGGAAGATCAGTCACCAAACCAAACTTCACCTTTCCATTCAAGCATGAACAATAGAAGGTGGGGCAAGAAAGACAAGATGAGATAACATAATGTATAACATTTCTAAAAATATTAAAATCATTAATGTGGAGGATGCACACTATATTTGTCTTCTAACTGACTATCTTGGCAAGTCAGATTCTCTGAGTTGGAATTTTTGTATCAGTAAAATGGATGAAATGATGCCTGCTCTGTCTACCTAATGAGGTTGTTACAAGAAAATAATGAATTTATGGCTGCAAGTATAGTAGAAATCTTAAGTACAAGAAATGGGAACATAAAGAACAAAAAAGATGAAAAGGAAGGTTCAGAGTGTTCCAGTCATGGGTAGGAGTCAGCTTCTTAGACCAAGAAATAAGCTTGGATTAAAAGCAAGTAGTTATAGTTCATGAAAACTCTCCCTGTATCTATTGCCACAGTACTATTCCATAATAACTAAAATAAAGTAAAAGGAAATAAATGTGATATAAAATATAAAACAGAATAAAATAAATACACAGCATTTATTTTGTGTACATTCAATTAGCCCAGCCTGATCTGGGCCAGGCTAGGCTAATTTTGCTTGCACATTTTCATGTGTGTATAGTCAGCAGCAGAATGGCTGGGGGCTGGCTGGTCTAGGATGGCCTCATGGGTGACAATGCTCCTCCACATGGTCACTCATCCTCTGTCAGGTTAGGCTGGGCTTGTTCATATGGTGTGCCCAAGAGAAAGTTTCTTAAAGGCTAGGCTCATAGTTGGCTCACCCATTATTGTATTGTATTGTCCACAGCAAATCTAAGACCAAGCCCAAATTCAAGGGGTAGATGTGATTTCACTTCTTCATGGGACACATTTCAGGAAGGGTGGTTGGTACATTAGGCAGTTTTTAAAATCAGTCTCCCACAGTCTTTCCACTGGTTGCCTGGAAGTAATATGAGGAAGTTGCTCAAATTGTTATGGAAGGCTACAGAAAAGGAAGGATCCATCTGAGGACAAAGTCAACATTCCTAAACAACAATGGACTGAGGAGCTACTTTCAGGTAGTAAAACTGGAGCCTAATCAAGGAACCCATTGCTATGGGTAAGTGCCTTGCTGTTGGCCTTACATTATGCTTACTTTTTAATGAAAGTCTTTGTTGTGGTTACGATATCCCTATTCACCACTGTATTTTATGTTTTTGGGTGTCAGATAACATGTCTTTTTAATCCATAGGTCTCTGTGCATCTGGCCTGATGTAAATCACAAGATGCTGGACTTCCAGTGTGATGCCACCATTAGAGGAGATTTGTAGAGGTCTTGAAAGAGACAGGATATTTTATGGCAGGGAGGCAAATAATTGTGACCAGAAGACAGACTGTGGTAGATTAACTGCAAAAGCAGCTACAGTTCATCCTCCTTGAATTCACGTCCTCTGCTATCTGACTTTGTAACTCCTTACAATAAGAGGTGGAATCAATTTCCCCACACCTTGAATCTGAGATAATGTTTGACTTGTTTTGGCCTATAGAATTCATGAATGTGATGGTTACCAGTCCAAAGCATAGATTTCAAGAGGCCTTCCTAACTTCCACTATTTCCTTGGGACTGCTGCCTATGCCTTGAGAACAAGCCTGACTGGCTTGCTAGGCAATAAGAGAAACATGGCCCAGTCTTTACCATCACTCATTCTGACAACCAAATGTATGAGTGAAGCCATCCTAGACTAGCCAGTCCACAGTTTACCCACCAGGTGATTACAAATGCATGAGCAAGCCCAGCTGAGGTCAGTAAATAACATCCAGCTGAAATGTACGTAGACCTATGGGAAATAATAAGAGCTTAATTTTCTAAGCTACTGAGTTTGCATGTATGTGTATATGCATGTCTATGTTACTCAGCAGTATCAAACTGATAATACTTTCATTTGATTCCCCACCATTGGAAAAGTTCCTTTATTGGTTGTAGAGCACCACATATACAGAGTGAGGATACACAAGAGAGAGTAAAAATGTAAAATTGTGGCTCTGTCAGCTTGGTCATCTCCACATATGCTAGCACATTATGGTTGCCTCTTTTGAAACAGGTCCAAGCTTGTGTCTCCCATTAAGACACTGTTTTGCACATAGCTCTCTCTCTTTAATTCACTGATAGTGCTCCCATAAGTGTCTAGGGATATGTCTAATAGAAAGAGAAAGTGAATAGAAAACCAGTGGCTTTGAGCTTTTGAAATAGTAAAATATTGTCATTCTGCCAATGACAATTGCTTGAGAGAGAAGGTGAGAGTGAAAAACAATTATCTGGAGAATTCTCAGGAGTTGAAAGCCCAAAAATACCATGTGAATGGCCTCTGGTATAACAAAATGTGGGTTATCGTGCTGCTTTTTTACTTGCTTCTAACAGGAAAGGCAAGCATGAACCTATAGAGGCAATGGGCCACAACAGATGTCCCTCATTCTCAATACTGACAAGGTAGGTGTCTAGAATATGGGGACTTAGGTATGGGGAGAAAAGAGTGACAATTTCCATGCTAAAACGGTTTGCTTCTTTCACCCAGTGAGGATATAGGAGGCAATGCAAGGAAGATGAGAGATAATATGAGAGAAACAGAGAAGGAAGAAAAGAGTAAAGGATGTGAAGAAGAGGGAAACATTTTTTACAAAGGAACAGAGGAAAGAGATGGAAAGTTGAAAAATAAAGGAAGGAAAGGAACTTTCTACACCTTATTAGGTTTGAGTGCTAGTGGTTATTTAAATGGTCCCTTTGGATGGGTATACACATTGGGCATTTCACTTCTGGTTTGTTTGTATTTATAAGCCATAAAGTCAAGCCCAGATTTCTGCTAGAAAAGCACTTTTAGAAGGCAGTGAGATCTTATCTTTCATTTTCTATAGATCAGTTTTGTAGCCTCTTGAAGTATTTATAGTTTTAATACATAACCATAAATGCCCCCTAAACGAGGAATATTGCACCTTTCGATTACTATTATTGCTTTATTACTCATCAGTGCCATAAATTAGCAACACCCCCCGGCATTACTGAAAGAACGCTGAATTAGGTTACAACACAAGTACACAAGAGCCTGTTAAAGCTTTGCTATTTCTTAAAAGTCTTTATAGTGTTCTAGTATATCTTATAAGTGTTTCAATTAAAGAACTACTTGCCTCTTCAGTAATAGCCCTCCTCTTTGAGATAGTATTGCAGTACCAGGAAAAGAAAGCAAGATTAAAATGTGGAAATTGGAATATAAACCATTAGAAATGAAATTACTATGAAAAGGAAATCATGGGTTTAAATTATGCATATTAAAGTCATTTAAATTGTTTAACACTTTATCTGATCCAAGCTGACATACATATATACATACATGTATACATCAAGTTTTTAACTAAGCTTATATCTACAGCTCTACAAAATCTACACATTTTATTTCCCTAGTGAGTTTCTGGTGCTATCTTAATATTTTTAATGAAGTTCCTGCCAATACAACCAATTATTGAAAAGTTATAATCAACAAAACTATGAGGATGATCATGATGATGATGACACAGCACCTTGGAGACAAGTGGTATGTAGAATGTCATTATGATTATTAAGTTGAATACAATAGGGTAGAAAAAATTATTGGGAGCCAGCGGGTCTGAAATGTGAAAATGGCTCTACTACTAATCAATAACTTTGAACTTAGTAAATAGTTTCATTTTTTTAGTTCTGGGTTTCCTTGATCATCAGTGAGTTAATAAAATTAAATAATATATAAGGTATCCTACACATATTGAGTAACTACTAGGCATTGTGAGAATTTTTAAAAATTAAAAATCATATTGCTTACCCTCAAATGATTTATAGTTTTATGCATTTAGGTATTTAAAATGCAAATGACATTGCTTCTGATTATCATGTAGAAAATCACAGTAGACTGTCACTCTCACCTTTATTAGGAAAACAAACCAATATATGATACAAAAGTAGGTTTTGTAGGTCTGTGTGTTTTCATGAAACTAGAGAGCTGAGAATTAAAAGAAATCTCAACTCCAGAAGGTGATGAGCCTTTCCTGAAAGAACAACATCCCATAACTACCTTCACCCTTGGTGGGATGATGATAAAGAATTATCACACTCCTATTAATGAGGCAAGTCAGATAAGTCACAAAATTTTGTTTCTTGAAAAACCCATCAGAGTAGTAAGAATGCAAAGAACCCTAAATTTTAGAAAATTACAAGCTGTTATGAAAAGAGAAGAGACACAACTACTCTTGTGCTTGGAGAGAAATGGATGGGGAAAAATACATAGGAAATTGGAGTAAAGATAAACTAGAACAAACTTTTAATTCTTCCTTGAGCCAGTACAAGGGATAGGATGCCAAAGGCTGAGGGCAAGGCAGGAAAGCTGTTGGTTGATACCCACCCTTAAGGCAGGCAAGGTCTTCATCATTTGAAGGCCACATGAATACTGCAGCAGCCTTCAGGAGGCTGTGGGTGTGGAAGGCATTGTGGCCCTATGCAGCATGTAAGACATGGCCCTATGCAGCATCTCCAGATGCTAGGTGCAAATCAGCTCAGTAAAAATAGATCTTCCAAAGTGCAAAGATTTGAGGGTACAACTGGAGAGCGAAGAGAACTCCCTAATGACTCAAAAACCTACCAGCTTGTCCGAAAAAAGAGACAGAGCTCTCATTGTTCAGAAAGCTGACAGCTGGGATACAAGCACAATTAGATATCCAGAGTTCTTACGAGTTTGGATCATAGGCCTTGCAAGAAGTGAAGTCCTGGTGCTGCCTTCAAAACATTTGAGGCCAGAGGTCAACTGTATCTAACCAAAGTTGAAACCCAGGTCAAAATAAACTCAATTAGAGATTAAATTCATTTAGTCTCAACAAACCAACAGTGTGATGGAAGGATGGGCATGTACAATTTTTGGGATAAGATTATTTCATCTTTTACTTTTCTTTTACATAAAATTCTGGCACACAATAAAAAACTATGAAATATGCAAAGAAATAAGAACATGAGACAAAAAGATGACCAAGACTGAAATTATCAGAAAGAGACTTTGAAATCACTACAAAAATACATTAATAGTTCTGGAAGAAGAATTGGATGGCACACTCAAACAGATGGAGAATTTCACCACCAGAGAAATTGTCACTGTCTTAGTTTTCCAGTCTGCTGTGAAAAATGCCACAAAGTAAGTTGGCTGAACAACAGTAATTTATTGGCTCATGATCTGGAAAGGTAGCAGTCCAAAACTGAGGCATTATCAAGGCCATGATTTCTCCACAAATTTTCTAGCATTCTGGTGCTGGCTAACTACACTCCTTGGGGGTTCCTTGACTTGCATCTTTGCCTCTCTTTTCATGGCAATATCTCTCTTCTTGTGTCTGATTGTCTAGTTTCTGCTGACTTCCAGCTTCTGGCTCGTCTTTCCTTTGGCTTTATCTGACTTCTCATTATAAGGCCTCCAGTAATTGAATGGGGGCATACCTAAATAGAATCCTAATGTGTTTATACATATTCAGAGGGTCCTATTTACAAATCAGTTCATGCCCCACAGAAATGCAAATTAAGAACATCCCTTTGGTTGGGATACGTAATTTAATCTGCCACAGACACATTATGAAAAGAACCAAACGGATCAGCAGAAGTTCCCTCTCTAGTGTTCAGCTGAGTAATAAGTAGTACATATGTGTGAGCTAACACCATGAGGCTGGGATCGCCTGAAAAGAAGCAGAGAGCCCAATCTTAATAGCTTACATGGAATGAGGACCAGTTTGTGCTCCCACTAACCAGAGAGGGGAAAATCTCATAAATCATTAGACACTGTTAGAATACAGAAGGATTCACAAGTGGACCAAAATTAACTCTAGACTAAAGGCTATTCTTGAACCAACTAACGAAATTCATAAGGAAGCCTTGAAACAAACTATTTCCAGGTACCTTAAATATATCCTACAATTATTCTTGAGAACTTTATCAGAATTCAATAAGTCATTCAATATATTGAAATTCACATTTAACAAACAATTTTTTTAAAGCCAGTCATATAAAGAAGAAGGAAAATATGCTTCATAGTAAGAAGAAAGATCAATGAATAGAAAAAGATAGAAATGATACAGATTGTAGAATTAATACGCAAAGACATTCTATGGTGTGTATGTGTAGGAAGATATATGAATGTTGATTGTTAGTAGAGACAGGAAGATACTAAAAACAACTAAATTAAACTTCAGTAGATTATAAAATATAATGCCTGAGATGAAGATACATTGAATGGAATTAATAACAAAAGTTTAATGAAGTTAAAGACCTAGCAATAGAAACTATACAAAATGAAATAAAAGATTAAAATGTCCGAAATGGGAGAAACAAAGAATCAGGAAGCTTGAGGATAACCTTAAGTAGCTTAATTTATGTGTATTTGGAG
>PVIY010027504.1:0-34141 GCA_004026745.1 Myrmecophaga tridactyla
CCCAACCCTTTCTCTAATTCTAAACCTATCCCTAACACTAACCTTAGCCCCAGCACTACCACCCACCCTCGCATGACACCTGACAGCAACTCCAAAGCCAACCCTAAACACAACCATCGACTTTTTACCGACCCAGCACCAAACCGCAGCCCTAAACTTAACCTTAACACCAACACTAACCCTAACCCTAACCCTAACCATCACCCTAAACCTAGACCCAACCCTTCCACAAACGCTAGCCTGAATTCTAAACCAAAACCCAAAGCAACCCTAAGCCCAACCCTCAGCTTTATACCGACCTGGCAACAAAATTCAGCCCGAAACGTAACCCTAACCCCAACCCTTTCTCTAACCCTAACCCTAACCCTAGCCACAGTTCTACCACCCACTCGGGCATGACATCTGATCCCAACCCAAAGCCAACCCTAAACACAACCCTCAACTTTTTATCAAACAAACACCAAACCACAGCCTTAAACCTAACCCCAACACCAACACTAAACCTAATTATAACCTTAACCCTCACTCTAAACCTAGATCCAATCCTACCACGAACACTAGCCCGAACTCTAAACCCAAACCCAAAGCCAACCTTAAGCACAACCTTCAGCTTTATTCTAACCTGGCAACCAAACACAGCCTGAAAGTAACACTAAACCCAACCCTTTCTCTAACCCTAACCTTAACCTTACACCAAAACCTAGCCCCAGCCCCACCACCCCCTTTGCCCAACAACTGACATCAACCCCAAAGCCAACCCTAAACATAACCCTCGACTTTTTACCAACGCAGCCGCAGCCCTAAACTTAAACCTAACACCAACACTAAGCCTAACCCTAACCCTCACCCTAAACCAAGAACCAATAATACCATGAATGGAATCCCGAAACCTAAACTCAAACCCAAAGCCTACCATAAGCACAATCCTCAGCTTTAAACCAAACCGGCAATCAAACACAGCCCAAAATGCAACCCTAAATGCAACCCTTTCTCTAACCCTAACCCTAACCCTAACCCTAGCCTCAGCCCTACCACCCATATTTGCCCGTCACCTGACCCCAACTAAAAGCCTACCCTAAACACAACCCTCGATTTTTACCAACTCAGCACCAAACCACAATCCTAAACTTAACCCTAAACCCAACATCAAAGCTTATCCTAACACTAACCCTCACCCTAAACCTAGACCCAACCCTACCAAGAACACCAGCCTGAAACCTAAACCCAAACCCAAAGTCAACCCTAAGCACAACCCTCAGCTTTATACTGACCCAGCAACCAAATGCAGCCGAAAGGTAATCCTAACCCCAACCCTTTCATAACCGTAACCCTAACCCAAACCTTAAACCTCACCCCAGCCCTACCACCCACTCTCCCATGACATCTGACCACAACCCCAAAGCAACCCTGAACACAACCCTCAACTTTTTACCAACCCAGCACCAAACCACAGCCCTAAACTTAACCCTAACACCAACACTAAGCCCAACCCTAACCCAGTCCCTCACCCAAGACCCAGACCCAACACTACCATGAACGCTATCCCGAACCCTAAACCCAAACACAATGCCAAACCTAAGCACGACCCTCAGCTTTATACTTTCCCAGCAACCAAACACAGCCCAAAGCATAGCCCTAACCTCACCCTTTCTCTAACCCTAACCCTAATCCTAACCCTAACCCTAAACATAACCCCAGCCCTACCACCCACCCACGTCAGACACCTGACCCCAACCCCAAAGCCAACCCTAAACACAAACCTCGAGTTTTTACCGACCCAGCACCAAACCAATGCCTTAACTTAAACCTAACACCAACACTAAGCCTAAACCTGACCCTAACCCTCATCCTAGCTCTAGAACCAACCTTACGATGAACTCTAGCCTGAACCCTAAAACCAAAGCCAAAGCCAACCCTAAGCACAACCCTCAGCTTTATCCCGACCCAGCAACAAAATGATGCCTGAAAGTAACCCTAACCCCAACCCTTTATCTAACCCTAACCCTGAACCTAACCCTAACTCTAACCCCAAGCCTACCAACCACAGTCGCCTGAAACCTGACTCCAACCCCAAAGTCAACCCTAAACACAACCCTCGACTTTTTACCGACCCAGCACCAAACCATAGCCCTAAACTTAGCGCTAACACCAACACTAAGCCTAAACCTAACACTAACCCTCATCCTTTACTTAGACCCAACCCTACCACGAACACTAGCCCAAACCCTAAACACAAACCCAAAGACAACCCTAAGCACAACCCTCAGCTTTCTACTGACCCAGCAAACAGACGCAGTCATGAAACTTAACCCTAAACCCAACCCTTTCTCTGACCCTAACCCTAAACCTAACCCAAGCTCTAGCCTCAGCCCTACCACCCAACCTCGCCAGACAACTGACCCCAACCCTAAAGCAACCCTAAACACAACTCTCGGCTTTTTACTAACCCAGCACCATACTGCAGCCCTAAACTTAACCCTAACACCAACACTAAGCCTAACCCTAACCCTAACACCCACCCTAAACCTAGACCCAACCATACCATGAATGTTAGCCCAAATCCTAAACCCAAACCCAAAGCCAACCCTAAGCACAACCCTCAGCTTTATACGGACCTGGCAACCAAATGCAGCCCGAAATGAAACCGTAACCCCAACCCTTTCTCTAACCATAACCTTAGCCCGAACTCTAAGACCCACCCTCACCCGACACCTAACCCCAACCCCAAAGCACATCCTAAACACAACACTCGACTTTTTTCCGACCCAGCACCAAACTACATCCCTAAACTTAACCCTAACACCAACACTAAGCCTAACCCTAACCCTAACCCTCACTCTAAACCTAGACCCAAACCTACCATGAATGCTAGCTCAACACCTGACCACAACCCCAAAGCCAACCCTAAACACAACCCTTTCTCCAACCCTAACTTCAACAGAAACCATAACCCTTGCCCCAGCCCTACCACCCAACTTTGCCCGAAACCTGACCCCAGCTCCAAAGCCAACCCTTAACATAAACCTCTAATTTTTACCGACCCAGCACCAAACCACAGCCCTAAACCTAACTCTATCACTAACCCTCACCATAAACCTAGACCCAACCCTATCATGGATACTAGCCCGAACCCTGAACCCAAACTCAAAGTGAACCCTAAGCACAACCCTCAGCTTTATACAAACCTGGCAACCAAACACAGGCCGAAACATAACCCTATACCCAACTCTATCTTAAACCCTAATCCTAACCTTAACACTTACCCTAGCCCCAGCCCTACCACCCACGCTCACCCGAAACCTGACCCTAACCCCAAAGCCAACCCTAAAAACAACCCTCGTCTTTTTTGACCCAGCACCAAACTGCAGCCCTAAACCTAACCTTAACACCAAACCTAAGCCTATCCCTAACCCTAATCCATGCCGTAAACCTAGACCCAACCCTACCAAGAACACTAGTCTGAAACCTAACCCAAAACCCAAAGTGAATCCTAAGCACAACCCTAAGCTTTATACCGACCCAGAAACCGAATGCAGGCCGAAACGTATCCCTAACCCCAACCCTTACTCAAACCCTAATACTAACCCTAATCCTAACCTTAGCTCCTGCCCTACCACCCACAATCACCCACACCTGACCGCAAACCCAAAGACAACCCTAAAGAAAACCCTTGACTTTTACTGAGCCAGCACCAAACCGCAGCACTAAACTTAACCCTAACACCAAAACTAAGCCTAACCCTAACTCCAACCCTCACCCTAAACCTAGACCCAACCCTACCATGAACACTAGCTCGAACCCTAAAATCAAAGCCAAAAGCAACCCTAGGCATAACACTCAGCTTTACCGAATGGCAATCAAACGCAGCCCGAAACGTACCACTGACCCTAACCCTTTCTCAACCCTAACCCTTTCTCAACCCTAACCCTAACCATAACCCAACCTTAAGCACATCCCTCAGCTTTATACTGACCTGGCAAGCAAACACAGCCTGAAACCTAACCATAACCTCAAACCTTTCTCTAACCATAACCCTAAACCTAGCCCTAACCCTACCCATAGCCCTACTATCCTCCCACGCCTGACATCTGACCCCAAACCCAAAGCAAACCCTAATAAATCTCTTGACTTTTTACTGACCCAGTACCAAACCGCAGCCCTAAACATAACCCTAACACCAAAACTAAACCAAACCCTAACACTAACCCTCACCCTAAACCTATACCCAACTCTACCACGAATGCTAGCTGAAACCCTAAACCCAAACCCAAAGCCAAACCTAAGCACAACCCTCAGTTTTATACCAACCTAGCAACCAAATGCAGCCAGAAACATAACTGTTTCCTATGTTTCTTTCTCTAACCCTAATGCCCAACCTAAACACAGCCCTCAACTTTTTACTGACCCAGCACCAAACCGCAGCCCTAAACGTAACCCTAACACCAACAATAAGTCTGACCCTAACCCTAACCCTCCCCCAAACCTAGACACAACCCTACCACAAATGCTATCTCAAACCCTGAACCCAAAACCAAAGCCAACCCTAAGCACAACCCTCAGCTTTATACTGACCGGGCAACCAAACACAGCCTGAAACATAACTCTAACCCCAACCCTTTCTATAAAGCTAACCCTAACCCTAACCCAAACCCTAGCCCCAGCCCTACTGCCCACCCTGCTCGACACCTGACCCCAACCCCAAAGGCAACGCTAAACACAACCCTCAACTTCTTACCGACTCATCACCAAACCGTAGCCCTAAACTAAACCTAACCGTAACCCTAACACTCAACCTAAACCTAGACCCAACCCTAACAGGAATGCTAGCCCAAACTGTAAACCCAAACCCAAAGAAAACCCTAAGCACAACACTCAGCTTTATTCTGACCTGTCAACCAAACACAGCCTGGAACATAACCCTAACCCCAACCCTTTCTCTAACCCTAACACTAACCCTAACAATAACCCTAGGCCCAGCCCCACCACCCTCCCTCACACGACACCTGACCCCAACCCCAAAGCCAATCCTAAACACAACCCTCGCCTTTTTACCAACCCAGCACCAAACTGTGGCCCTAAACATAACCCTAACACCAACACTAAGCCTAACCATAACCCTAACCCTCACACAAAACCCAGATCCAACTCTACTACGAACACTAGCCCAAACCATAAACCCAAACCCAAAGCCAACCCTAAGCACAACCCTCAGCTTTATACCGACCTGGCAACCAAACGCAGCCTGAAATGTAACCCTAACCCCAAACCAACCCTAACACTGACCCTAGCTCCAGCCTTACCACCCACCCTCGCTCGACACCTGACCACAACCCCAAAGCCAACCCTAAACACAACCCTTGCCTTTTTACCGAGCCAGCACCAAACAGCACCCCTAAACTTAACCCTAACACCAAAACTAAGCCTAACCATAATCCTCACTCTAAACCTAGACCCAACCCTAACAGGAACGCTAGCCCAAATGCTTAACCCAAACCCAAAGGCAATGCTAAGCACAACCCTCAGCTTTATGCTGACCTAGCAAACAAACGCAGGCCAAAATGTAACACTCACGTCAACCATTTTTCTATCTCTAACCCTAACCGTAACGCTAACCCTAGCCGCAGCCCTAAAACCCGCCTTCACCCGACACCTGACCACATCTGCACAGCCAACCCTAAACCCAACCCTCGAATTTTTACCGACCTAGCACAAAACCACAGTCCTAAACTTAAACCTAACATCAACACTAAGCCTAACCCTAACCTTAACTCTCACCCTAATCCTAGACCCAACCCTACCACGTACGCTAGCCCAAACCCTAAACCCAAACCCAAAGCCAACCTTAAGCACAACCCTCAGCTTTATACTGACCCGGCAACCAAACGCATCTGAAACGTAACCCTAACCCAACCCTTTCTCTAATCCTAACCCCAAACACTAACCCCAGCCCTACAACCCACCCTTGCCTCACACCTGACCCCAAACCCAAAGCCAACCCTAAACACAACCCTCGACTTTTACCAACCCAGCACCAATCCACAGCCCAAAACTTCACCGTAAAAACAACACTAAGCTTAACCCTATCCCTAACACTCACCCTAAACCTACACCCAACCCTACCATGAACTCTAGACTGAATCATAAAGCCAAACCTAAAGCCAACCCTAAGCACAACCCTCTGCTTTATACTGACCCAGCAACCAAATGCATCCCAAAATGTAGCCGTAACACCAATACCTTTTCTAACTCTAACCCTAACCCTAACCAGAGCCCTACCACCCACCCTCGCCCAACACCTGACCCCAACACCAAAGCCAATGCTAAACACAACCATCATCTCTTTACCGACCCAGTACCAAAACACAGCCTTAAACTTAACCCTAACACCAACACTAAGTGTAACCCTAACCCTAACCCTCACCCTAAACCTAGACCCAGCCCTAGCACAAATGCGAGCCCAAAACCTAAACGCAAACCCAAAGCCAACCCTAAGCACAATCCTCAGGTTTATACCAACCCGGAAGCCAAACACAGCACGAAAGGTAACCCTAACCAGAACCCTTTCTCTATCCCTAACCCTATCCCTAGCCCCAGCCCTTCCACCCACCCTCGACCGACACCTAACCCCCAACCCCAAAGCCAACCCTAAACACAGCCCTTTCTCTAACCCTAACCTTAACCCTAACCCTAGCCCTAGCCCCAGCCCTACCACCCAACCATGCCTGACACCTGATCCCAACAAAAAGCCAACCCAAAACACAAACCTCAAGTTTTTACCAACCCAGAACCAAACTGCAGCCCTAAATCTAACCTTATCCGTAACCCTCATGCGAAACCAAGATCGACACCTACCACAAATGCTAGCCCGAATCCTAAACCCAAACTTAAAGCCAACCCTAAGCACAACCCACAGCTTTATAATGACCCTGCAACCAAACGCAGCCTGAAACATAACCCTAACCCCAATACTTTCTCAAACCCTAACCCTGACCCTAACCCTAAACAAAGCCCTACCACCCACCCTAGCTCGACACCTGACCCCAACACCAAAGCCAATGCTAAACACAACCCTCGTCTCTTTACCAACCCAGTACCAAAATGCAGCCCTTAACTTAACCCTAACACCAACAATAAGCCTAACACTAACCCTAACCCTCACCCTAAACCTAGACCCAGACCTAGCACCAACGTGAACCCGAAACCTAAACCCAAACCCAAAACCAACCCTAAGCACAAACCTAAGCTTTATGCTGACCTGGCAACTAAATGCAGCCCAAAACGTAACCCTAACCCCAAACCTTTTTCTAAACCTACCCTACCCCTAACCCTATCCCTAGCCCCAGACCTACCACCCACCCTCACCTGACCCTTGACCCCAACCCGAAAGCCAACCCTAAACACGACCCTCGACTTTTTACCAACCCAGCACCAAACTGCAGCCCTAAACTTAACCCTATCACCAACACTAAGCCTAGCCCTAATGCTAACCCTCACTGTAAACCTAGACCTAACCTTACCACGAACGCTAGCCCAAACCCTAAACCCAAACCCAAGGCCAACCCTCAGCACAACCCTCAGCTTTATACTGACCAGCAACCAAACGCACCCCGAAACATAACCCTAACCCCAACCCTTTCTCTAACCCTAACCCTAACCCTAACCTTAACCATAGCCCCAGATCTACCACACACCCTAGCCCAATACCTACCCCAAAACCCTAACCTTAGGCTAAACACAACCTTCAATCTTTTACCGACACAGCACCAAACGGCAGCCCTAAACTTAAACTTAACACCAACACTAAACCTAACCATAACCCTAACCTCACCCTAAACCGAGACAAAACCCTACTACAAACGCTACCCAGACACCTGACCTGAACCCCAAAGTCAACCCTAAACACAACCCTTTCTCTAACCATAACCTTAACCCTAACCCTAATCCTAGCCACAGCCCTACCACCCAACCTCGCCCGACACTTGATCCCAACCCCAAAGCCAACCCTAAACACAAACCTTGAGTTTTTACCAACCCAGCACCAAACCGCAGCTCTAAGTTTAACTCTAAACGTAACCCTCATGCAAAACCTAGACCCAACCCTACCACGAACGCTAGCCTATAACCTACACCCAGACCCAAAGCCAACCTTAAGAACAACCGTCAGGTTTATACCGACCTGGCAACCAAATGCAGCCTGAAACATAACACTAACCCCAACCCTTTCACTAACCCAAACCCTAACCCTAACCCTAACCCTAGAACTAGCCCTACCACCCACCCTCACCTGACATGTGACCCCAACTCCAAGCCAACCCTAAACACAACCCTTGATGTTTTACCGACCCTGCACCATACCTCAGCCCTAAACTTAACCTTAACACCAATACTAAGCCTAACCCTAACCCTAACCCTCACCCTAAACCTCAACCCAACCCAATCACGAACACTAGTCCGAACCCAAACCCAAACCCAAAGCCAACACAAAGCACAACCCTCAGCTTTATACTGACCCGGCCACCAAATGCAGCCCAAAATCTAACCGTAACCCCACCCTTTCTCTATCCATAACCCTAACCCTAACCCTAACTTTAGCCCCAGCCCTAATACCCACCATCGCCAGTCTCCTAACCCCAACCCCAAAGCCAATCCTAAACACAACCCCCGACTTTTTGCTGACCCAGCACCAAACCACAGCCCTAAACTTAACCCTAACACCAAGACTAAGCCTAACCCTAACCCTAACCCTCACACTAAACCCAGACCCAACCCTACCACGAATGCTAACCTGAACCATAAACCCAAACCCGAAGCCAACCTTAAGCACAAACCTCAGCTTTATACCGACCCAGCAACCAAACGCAAACCAAAATGTAACCCTAACCCCAAACCTTTCTCTAACCATAACCCAACCCTAACCCTAACCCTAGCCCCAGCCCTACCACCCACCCTCACTCAAAACCTGACCACAACCCCAAAGCCTGCCCTAAACACCACCCTGTTTTTTTTTCACTGAGCCAGAACCAAATGGCAACCCTAAACTTAACCTTAACACCAACACTAAGCCTAACCCTAACCCTAAGCCTCACCTTAAGCCTAGACCCAACACTAACACAAACGCTAGCCCGAACACTAAACCTAAACCCAAAGCCAACCCTAAGCACAACCCTCAGCTTTATACCGACCTGGCAAACAAACGCAGGCTGAAATGTAACACACATGCCAACCCTTTCTCTAACTCTAACCCTAACCATAACCCTAACCCTAGCCGCAACCCTAAAACCCACACCCACCCGACACCTGAATTCAACTGCAAAGCAAAACCTAAACCCAAACCCCGACTTTATACTGACCCAGCACAATACCGCAGTCCAAAACTTAAACCTAACATCAACGCTAAGCCTAACCCTAATCTTAAACCTCATCCTAATCCTAGACTAAACCCTACCATGTATGCTAGCCAGAACCCTAAACCCAAACCCAAATCCAACCCTAAGCACAACCCTCAGTTTATACCAACCCGGCAACCAAACGCATCCAAAACGTAACCCTAAACCCAACCCTTTCTCTAACCCTAACCCCAACCCGAAACCTAACCCTAGCCCCAGCCCCACCCCCCCACCTGACACCTGGCCCCAACCCCAAAGACAACCCTAAACACAACCCTTTTTTAACTCTAACCTTAACCCTAACCCTAGCTCCAGCCCTACCACCCAACCTCGCCTGACACTTGACCCCATGCACAAAGCGAATCCTAAACACAAACCTCATGTTTTTACTGACCCAGCACCAAACTGCTGCCCCAAACCAAACCCTAACTGTAACCCTCACCCAAAACTCATATCCAACCCTACCATGAACGTTAACCTGAACCTTAAATGCAAAACCAAAGCCAACCCTAAGCACAACTGTTAGCTTTATACTGACCTGGCAACCAAACACAGCCCAAAACGTAACCCTAACTGCAACCCTTTCTCTAACCCTAACCCTAACCCTAACCCTTGCCCCAGCTCTATCACCCACCCTCACCTGACCCCAACACCACAGCCAAACCAAAACACAACCCTCGAATTTTTACTGACCCACCACCAAATCGCAGCCCTAAACTTTACTTAACACCATCACTAATCCTAACCCAAACCCTCACCCTCACCCTAAACCTAGACCCAACCCTACCACGAACACTAGCCCGAACCCTAAACCCAAACCCAAAGCTAACCCTAAGCACGACCCTCAGCTTTATACCAACTGGCAAGCAAATGCAGCCCGAATCATAACTCTAACTCCAACCCTTTCTCTAACCCTAACCCTAAGCCTAACCATAAACCTAGCCCCAGCCCTACCACCCACCCTCGCCCGACACCTGACCCCAACCCCAAAGCCAGCCCTAAACACAACCGTTTCTCTAACCCTAACCCTAACCGTCACCCTAACCCTAGCTCAGGCCCTACCACCCACCATCGCCCGACATGTGTCCCCAACCCAAGCCAACCCAAAAGACAACCCTTGACTTTTTACTCATTCAGCACAATTCTTCAGCCCTAAGCTTAACACTAACACAAACACTAAGCCTAAATTTAATCCTAACCCTCACAATAAACCTAGACCCAACCCTACCACAAACACTAGCTCAAACCCTAAACCCAAACCCAAAGCTAACCCGAAGCACAACCCTCAGCTTTATACTGACCAGGCATCCAAACTCAGCCCGAAATGTAACAGTACCCCCAACCCTTCCTTTATCTCTAACTCTAACAGTAACCCTAACTCTAGCCCCTGCCCTACCACCCACCCTTGCCCGACTCCTGACCCCAACCCCAAAGCCAACCCTAAATACAACACCTGATTTTTGCCGACCCAGCACCAAACCGAAGCCCTAAACTTAGTCCTAACACCAGCACTAAGCCTAACCTTAACCCTAACCCTCACCCTAAACCTAGACCCAACACTACCACGAATGCTTGCCCGAACCCTAAACCCAAACCCAAAGACACCCCTAAGCACAACCCATAGTTTTATACAGACCCAGCAACCAAACACAGTCCAAAATGTAACCCAAACCCTACCCTTTCTTTAACCCTAACCATAACCCTCACATTAAACCTAGCCTCAGCCCTAACACCCACCCTCGCCCACCACCTAACCCAAACCCCAAAGGCAACCTTATACACAACCCTCAACTTTTGACCAACCCACCAACACACTGCATCCATAAACTTAACCCTAACACCAATACTAAGCCTAACCCTACCCATAATCCTCACCCTAAACCTAGACCCAACCCTACCACAAACGCTATCCCGAACCCTAAACCCAAACCCAAAGACAACCCTAAGCACTACCCTCAGCTTTATACCATCCCAGCAAGCAAACGCAGCCCAAAACATAACCCTAATCCCAACCCTTTCTTGCACCCTAATACTAACCCTAACCATAACCCTAGCCCCATCCACACAACTGACCCTCGCCTGACACCTGACCCCAACCCCAAAGCCAACTCTAAACACAACCCTTTCTCTAACCTTAACCTTAACACTAACCATAACCCTAGCCCCAACCCTACAACCCAATCTTCCCCGACACTTGACCCCGACCCCAAAGCCAACTGTAAACACAAACCTCGAGTTTTTAACCGACCCAGAACCAAACCACTGTCCTAAACCTAAACATAACCATAACCCTCACCCCAAACCTAGACCCAACCCTACCATGAATGCTTGCCCGACACTTCACCCCAACACCACAGCCAACCCAAAACACAACCCTCGAATTTTTACTGACCCAGCACCAAAGCACAGCCCTAAACTTAACCCTAACATCAACACTAAGCCTAACCCTAACCCTTACCATCACACTAAACCTAGACCCAACCCTACTACGAACGCTAGCCCAAACCATAAATCCAATCCCAAAGCCAACCCTAAGCACAACCCTCAGGTTTATACCGACCCAGCAACCAAAGGCAGCCTGAAAAGTAAACCTAACCCCAACCCTTTCTCTAACCCTAACCCTACCCGTAACTCTAACCCTAACCCTAGCCTCAGCCCTACCACCCACCCTTGCCCGACACGTGACTCCAAAACGAAGCCACCACTAAACACAACCCTTGACTTTTTACCGACCCAGCACCATATCTCAGCCTTAAACTTAACCCTATCAACAACACTAAGCCTAACCCTAATCCTCACCCTATACCTAGACCCAACCCTACCACAAAAACCAGACCAAACTCTAAACCCAAACCCCAAGCCCACCCTAAGCATAACCCTCAGCTTTATACTGACCCGGCAACAAAATGCAGGCTGAAATGTAAACATAACCCCAAAGCTTTCTCTATCTGTAACCATAATCCTAACCCTAACTCTAGCCCCAGCCCTACCACACACCATCGCCTGACACCTGACCCCAACGCCACAGCCAACCCAAAACACAACCCTCGTTTTTTACTGATCCAGTACCAAAGCACAGCCATAAAATGAACCATAACACCAACACTAAGCCTAACCCTAACGCTAACCCTCATCCTAAAACTAGACCTAGCACAACCATGAACGCTAGCCTGAACGCTAAACCTATACCTAAAGCCAACTCTTAGCACAACACTCAGCTTTATATCGACGTTGCAAACAAATGCAGGCCAAAACGTAACACTCACACCAACCCTTTTTCTAACTCTAACACTAACCGTAACCATAACCCTAGCCACAAACCTAAAATCCGCCCTCACACGACACCTGACACCAACCACAAAGCCAACCTTAAACCCAACCATCGAATTTTTACCGACTCAGCACAGAACCACAGTCCTAAACTTAAACTTAAACCTAACACCAACACTAAGCCTAACCCTAACCCTAAGCCTCACCTTAATCCTAGATTCCAACCCAACCACGTATGTTAGCTTGAACCATAAATCCAAACCCAAAGCCAACCCTAAGCACAACCCTCAGCTTTATACCGACCCGGCAACCAATGCATCCAAAACGAACCCTAAACCCAACACTTTCTCTAACCCTAAGCCCAAACCAAACCCTAACCCTAGCCCCAGCGCTACCACCCACCCTCACCTGACAACTGACCCCAACCCCAAAACCAAACCTAAACAAAGCCCTCAAATTTTTACCAACCCAGCACCAAACGGCAGCCCTAAACCTAACCCTAACACCAAAACTAAGCCTAACCCTAACTCTAATCCTCATCTGAAACCTAGACCCAACCCTACCATGAACGCTATCCCGAACCCTAAACCCAAACCTAAAGCCAACCCTAAGCACGTCCCTCAGCTTCATACAGTTTGGGAACCAAATGCAGTCCCAACATAACCGTAACCACAACCCTTTCTCTAAACCTTACCCTAACCCTAGCCCAAGCCCTACCACCCACCCTCGCCCGACACCTGACCCCAACTCCAAAGCCAACCCTAAACACAACTTGCGACTTTTGACCAACCAGCACCAAACTGAAGTCATAATCTAAACCCTAATACCAACACTAAGCCTAACACTAACCCTAAACCTCATCCTAAAGCTGGACCCAACCCTACCATGAATGCTAGCCCAAACCCTAAGCCCAACTGCAAAGCCAACCCTAAACGCAAACCTCGAATTTTACTGACCCAAGACCAAACCGTAGCCCTAAACTTAACCCTAACACCAACACTAAGCCTAACCCTAACCTTAACCCTCACACTGAAGCTAGACCCAACACTACCAGGAATGCTAGCCCGATCCCAATACCCAAACCCAAATACAACGCTAAGCACAACCCTCAAGTTTATACAAACCTGGCAACCAAATGCAGCCCAAAACCTAACCCTTACCCAAACCATTTCTCTAACCCTAACCCTAACCCTAACCATAACCATAACCTAGCACCTGCCCTACTATCCACCATCATCTGACACCTGATCCTAACCCCCAAAACAACCCTAAACACAACCCTCGACTTTTGACCAACCCAGCACCAAATCGCAGCCCTAAACGTTACCTGAAAACCATTACTAACCCTAACCTTAATCCTAACCATAGCCCCAGCCTTACCACCAACCCTCGCCTGACACTTGACCCCAACCACAAAGCCAACCCTAAACACAACCCTCGACATTTTACCGACCCAACAACAAACTGCAGGCCTAAACTTAAACCTAACACCAACACTAAGCCTAACCCTAACCCTCACCCGAAACCTAGACCCAACCCTACCATGAATGCTAGCCCAAACTCTAAAATCAAACCCAAATCCAACCCTAAGCACAACCCTCAGCTTTATATTGACCTGGGAACCAAACGCACCTTGAAATGTAACCCTTACCCCAACCATCTCTAACGGGAATCCTAACCTTAACCCTAGCCCCAGCCCTACCACCCCCCCTCGCTCGACACATGACCCCAACTGCAAAACCAACACTAAACACAACCTTCGATTTTTACCAACCCAGCACCAAACCGCACCCCTAAACTTTACCCTAGCACCAACACTAAGCCTATCCATAACCCTACCCTTCACCCTAAGCCCAGACCCAACCATACAACGAATGCTAGCCTGAACCCTAAACCCAAACCCAAAGACAACCCTAAGCACAACCCTCAGCTTTATACCGACCCAGCAACGAAACACAGCCCTAAAGGTAACTGTAACCCCAACACCTTCTCTAACCCTAAGCCAACCCTAACCCTAACCCTAACCCTAACCCTAACCCTAACCCTTGCCCCAGCCCTACCACACGCACTCGTCCAAAATCTGACCCCAACCCCAAAGACACCCCAAACACAACCCTCAACTTTTTACCAACCTAGCACCAAACCACAGCCCTAAACTAAACCCTAACACCAACACTAGCCTAACCCTAACCCTAACCCTCACCCTAAACCTAGACCATCCCCTACCATGAACGATAGCCCGAACCCTACACCCAAACCCAAAGCCAACCCTAAGCACAACCCACAGCTTTATACTGACCCGGCAACCAAACGCAGCCCTAAAGGTAACCGCAACCCCACCCTTTCTCTAACCATAACCCTAACCCTAACGCTAAGCCTAGACATAGTCCTACCACCCACCCTCACCTGACCCCTGACCCCTATCCCAAAGTTAACCGTAAACACAAACCTCGAGTTTTACCAACCCAGCACCAAACTGCAGCCCTAAACTAAACCCTAACACCAACACTAAACCAAACCCTAACCCTAACCCTCACCCTAAACCTAGACCAACCCTACCACAAACGCTAGCCCAAACCCTAAACCCAAACCCAAAGCCAACCCAAAGCACAACCCTCAGCTTTATACCGACCCGGCAACCAAACGCAGCCTGAAACGGAACTGTAAACCCAACCTTTCTCAAACCCTAATGCTAACCCTAACCCTAACCCTTGCCGCAGCCCTACCACCCACCCTCACCCAACACCTGACCCCAACCCCAAAGCCAAACCTAAACACAACACTCAACTTTTTAGCCACCCAGCATCAAACCGCAGCCCTAAATTTAACCCTAACACCAACATTAAGCCTAACCCTAACCTAAACCCTCACCCTAAACCCAGACACAACGCTACCATGAACGCTAGCCCGAACCCTAAGCTGCAGTTTGGTCCTGTAAAAAGTCGAGTGTAGTGTTTAGGGCTGGCTTTGGGGTTGGGGTCAGATGTCGGGCGAGGGTGGGTAGTAGAGCCAGGGCTAGGGTTAGGGTTAGCGTTAAGGTTATGGTTAGAGAAACGGTTGGGGTTATGGGTACGTTTTGGGCAGCATTTGGTTGGCAGGTTGGTATAAAGCTGAGTGTTGTCCTTAAGGTTTGCTTTGGGTTTGGGGTTAGGGTTTGGGCTAGGGTTCATTGTAGGGTTGGGTCAAGGTTTAGGGTTAAGGTTAGGGTAGGTTTAGGCTTACTGTTGGTGTTGGGGTTAAGTTTAGGGCTGAGGTTTGGTGCTGGATTGGTAAAAAGTTGAGGGTTGAGTTTAGGTTTCACATTAAGGTTGTGTTCAGGTTTTGGACGAGGGTGGGTGGTAGGGCTGGGGCTAGGTTTAGGGTTGGGTTTAGGGATAGGGTTAGGGTTAGGGATGGGATTAGGGTTAAGTTTAGGGCTGCGGTTTGGTGTAGGGTTGGAGTAAATTTGAGGGTTGGGTTTAGGGTTGCTGTGGCGTTTGCGGTTAGGGTTTGGCCTGGGGTTGGTGGTAGGGTTGTGGCTAGTGTTAGGGTTATGGTAAGGGTTAAGGCTAGGGTTAGGGTTGGTGTTAGGTTGAAGTTTATGGGTGTGGTTGGGTGTAGGGTTGGTATAATTTTGAGGGTTGGGTTTAGGGTTGGTGATGGGGTTGGGGTTAGGTTTCAGGTTCACATTGGAGGTAGTGTTGGGTCTAGGTTTAGTGTTAGGTTTAGGCTTAGAGTTAGTGTGAGGGTTTGGGTTGAAGTCAGGCATCAGGTCAATTTTTGGACCGGATTTGGAGGTTGGGATATGTGCTGGTATGTGTTCTCTGGTGTTTTGGTTTCTGTTTGTGTTTGTGGAGGTGTTAGTGCCACATTTAAATTAAATGAAAGTGAGGGTTCCCTGAAATATTGCAGTTTTCATAAAAAATCTTATGCCAGTGAATGGAACCAGGATGATTCTAAGTTTTCCAAACATGTTTAGGTCATGGTTTCTATTTCTGTAGGGGAGGGCTCTGCAGAAATCCCGTTTTTCTCCAATAAAAATGCTTGAAAGTGAATGGAGCTGGTAAGTTAATGAGCTCTCAAAATCCATGTCCAAGCGGGTCTCCTATTTTACTGGGTAGCATTAGTTGGCAGTGGTGTTTTCCATGAAAAATGCTTGGAAATGTGTGCTGATATTTATATTGCTCGGTTTTTGAAACAGATCATGTTCATGTTCGAGTGAGGCTCAGGGTTAGGTTCAGGGTAAAGGTTCGGCAAGCATTGTTGGTTGGTTGTGGGTTAGAGTTCAGCTTAGGCTAGGGTTAGGATTTGGATTCTGCTTAGGGTGGGATTAAGATTGGTGAGAAGCTTGGCATGGGTTTGTGTAGGTCATTGTTTTTATGGACATTGTACCTTTATAGGGAGTGCTAGTGTTCAGTTTATGTTAGGTTGAGCATAGTGTTCTCTGAAGAAAGTACTTTCTGTCCAAAAAGTGCATGGAAGCGAATGGATCCAATAAGCCCCTTAGCTTTCAAAAGAGCATTAGGTATGGGATTTGCATAGCAGTTGTTGAGTTTTCTGTGAAAATGCTGGTTTTCACGCTGGACATATACCCAAATGAATGGAGCCAGAAAGTCACTCAGTTCTCCAAACCCGTTCACACACATTTTCAGCAAGAATAAGGTGAGCTATGTTGGACAATGCCATCTTAACCTAAAAATGAGTGTGGTTGCATGTGGACCAGGTCCATTTTTCATTTTCTGAAACAAATAATGTTAAGGCTAGCGTCAGTGTCAAGGTTAGGGTTAGGTTTAGGTTTAGAGAAAGGGTTGTGGTTAGGGTTACGTTTCGGGCTGAGTTTGGTTGCCAGGTTGGTATAAAGTAGAGTGTTGTGCTTTGGGTTGGCTTTGGGTTTGGGGTTAGTTTTTGGGCTTGCGTTCATGGTAGGGTTGGGTTTAGGTTTAGGTTTAGGTTTAGGGTTAGAGTTAGGGTTAGGGTTAGGGTTGGTGTTAAGTTTAAGTTTATGGGTGTGGTTGGGTGTAGTGTTATAAATTTGAGGGTTGGGTTTAGGGTTGGTGATGGGCTTGGGGTTAGGTTTCAGGGTCGGTTTGGACATAGGGTTGGGCCTAGGTTTGGGGTTTGGTATAGGTTTAGAGTTAGTGTGAGGGTTTGGGTTGAAGTCAGGTATCGGGTTGATATTGGGACCGGGTTAGGAGGTTGGGATATGTGCTGGTATGGGTTTCTGGTGTTTCAGTTTCTGTTTGTGTTTGTGGAGGCGTTAGTGTCACATTTCAATTAAGTGAAAGTGAGTGTTCCCTGAAATATTGCAGTTTTGGTAAAAAAAAATTTTATGCCAGTGAATGGAACCAGGACGATACTAAGTTTTCCAAACATGTTTAGGTCATGGTTTCCATTGCTGTAGGTGAGTGCTCCGCAGAAATGCCGTTTTTCTCTGACAGAATGCTTGAAAGTGAATGGAGCTGGTAAGTCAATGAGCTCTCAAAACCCGTGTCCAAGCAGGTCTCCGATTTTACTGGGTAGCATTAGTTGGCAGTGGTGTGTCTCATGAAAAATGCTTGGAAATGTGTGCCAATATTAATATTGCTGTGTTTTTGAGACACATCATGTTCATGTTTGTGTGAGGCTAGCGTTAGGTTCAGGGTGAAGGTTCGGCAAGCATTGTTGGTTGGTTGTGTGTTAGAGTTTGGCTTAGGTTAGGGTTTGGATTCGGATTCTGCTCAGGGTGTGATTAAGATTGGTGAGAAGCTTTTCATAGGTTTGTGCAGGTCATTGTTTTTGTGGTTGTTGTACTTTTACAGGGAGTGCTAATGTTCTGTTTAGGTTAGGTTAAGGATAGTGTTCTCTGAAGAAAGTACTTTCAGTCCAAATAGTGCATGGAAGTGAATGGATCCAATAAGCCCCTTAGCTTTCAAAAGAGCATTAGGTAAGGGATTCGCATAGCAATTATTGAGTTTCCTGTGAAAATGCTTGTTTTCACGCTAGACATGTATCCAAATGAATGAGCCAGAATGTCACTGTCACTCAGTTCTCCAAACCCGTTCACAGAATTTTTCAGCAAGAATCAGGTGAGCTATGTTGGACAATGCCGTTTTAACCTAAAAATGAGTGTGGTCACATGTGGATCAGGTCCATTTTTCATTTTCTGAAACCAATAATGTTAAGGCTAGCGTCAGTGTCAGGGTTAGGGTTAAGGTTAGGGTTAGAGAAAGAGTTGTGGTTAGGGTTACGTTTCGGGCTGCATTTGGTTGCTGGGTCGGTATAAAGCAGAGTGTTGTGCTTAGGGTTGGCTTTGGGTTTGGGGTTAGTGTTTGGGGTAGCCTTCGTGGTAGGGTTGGGTCTAGGTTTAGGTTTAGGGTTAGGGTCAGGGTTATGGTCAGGCTTAGTGTTGGTGTTAGGGTTAAGTTTGGGCTGCGGTTTGGTGCTGGGTTGGTAAAAAGTCGAGGTTAGTGTTTAGGGTTGGCTTTGGGGTTGGGGTCAGGTGTCGGGTGAGGGTGGGTGGTAGGGCTGGGGCTAGGGTTAAGGTTAGCATTAGGGTTAGTGTTTGAGAAAGTGTTGGGGTTATGGTTACATTTCAGGCTGCATTTTGTTGCCAGGTTGGTATAAAGCTGAGGGTTGTGCTTAGGGTTGGCTTTGGGTTTGGGGTTAGGGTTAGAGCTAGGGTTCGTTGTAGGGTTGGGTCAAGGTTTAGGTTTAGGGTTAGGCTTAGGCTTATGTTGGTGTTGGGATTAAGTTTAGAGCTGAGGTTTGGTGCTGGATTGGTAAAAATTCTAGGGTTGTGTTTAGGCTTGTCATTGGGGTTGGGGTCAGGTGTTGGGAGAGTGTGGGTGGTAGGGCTGGGGCTAGGGTTAGGGTTGGGTTTAGGGTTAGGGTTGGGATTAGGGTTAAGTTTAGGACTGCAGTTTGTTGTAGGTTTGGAATAAATTTGAAGGTTGAGTTTAGGGTTGCTCTGGGGTTTGCGGTTAGTGTTTGGCCTGGGGTTGGTCATAGGGTTGCGGCTAGGGTTAGGGTTATGGTAAGGGTTAGGTTAGGGTTGGTGGTAGGTTTAAGTTTATGGATGTGGTTGGTGTAGATTTGGTATAAATTTGAGGGTTGGGTTTAGGGTTGGTGATGGGGTTGGGTTTAGGTTTCAGGTTCCTGTTGGAGGTTAGGGTTACGGTTGTTAGGGTTTGGCTTAGGGCTTACAGAATGCCTTATCCATTGTCATGGTTTTCCACATAGCATTGATTCTGGTCAAGGAACACACTTCACAGCAAATGAAGTGCAGAAATGGTCACATGCTCATGGAATTCTCTGGTCTTACCATGTTCCCCATCATCCAGAAGCAGTGGGATTGATAGAACGGTGGAATTGCCTTTTGAAAACTCAGTTTCGGCACCAACTAGGTGGCAATACCTTGAAAGACTGGGGTAATGTTTTCCAGGAAGCTGTATAATGCTCTGAATCGGCATCCGCTGGTGCTGTTTTTCCCATAGCCAGGATCCATTGGTCCAGGAACCATGGGGTGGAAATGGGAGTGGTATCACTCACTATTACCCCTAGGAATCCACTAACAAAATTTTTGCTTCCTGTCCCTGTGACTCTGAGCTCTGCTGGTGTACAAGTTTTAGTTCCAAAACGGGGAGTGCTTCCTCCAGGAGAAACAGCAATGATTTCACTGAACTAGAAGTTAAGATTTCCACGTGGTCACTTTGGGCTACTTACACCCCTGGCTCAACAAGCCAAGAAGGAGATTACATTATTGTCTGGGATAAGTGACCCTGACTATCAGGAGGAAGTAGGACTGCAACTATATAATGGAGGTAAAGAAGAGTTTTCTTGGAATATAGCAGATATTCCTATATTCTAGGCATCTTTTAGTACTACCATGCCCTGTGATTAAAATCAATGGAAAACTGCAACAGTGTAATCCAGGCAGGATGATGAACAGCTCTAAAACTTCAGGAATTAAGGTTTGGGCCACCGCACCAGGCAAAGAACCACGGCCGGCTAAAGTGGGTGCTGAGGGTAAAGAGAACATGGAATGGGTACTGGAAGAAGGTAGTGATAAATATGAACTTTGACCACGTGATCAGTTACAGAAAAGAGGAATGTAATGCTGTTTTGTTCCTGTTATATTATTTAACTTGTAAGATACCAAGTTTAAGAATGAATATTACCCAAGGATTTGTACCCTATTCTGGAGAGATTTAATGTGTTCCCAGTTATATGCAGGACAGTTGAATATTGTTAGGTGAAAGAAAAAAATGTGTGTTTTATTGTTTTTTATTTAGAAATTAGGTATGGTTTATGGTGGTATGTATAGTTGCCAAGTTGAAAAAGGGTGGACTGTCATGGTCAGGTTCATGCGTCAACTTGGCTAAGTGGTGGTTGGGCAAGTGCTGGCTTGTCTGTTGTGGTGAGAATATTTCATAGAATTAAATCATGATCATGTCAGCAGCATCCACAGCTGATTCCATTTGTAATCAGCCAAAGGGGCGTGTCTTTTGCAATGAGTGGTACTTAATCTAATCACTGAAAGCCTTATAAGGAGGATTCAGAAGAGACAGGCATCTTCCTGTTTCGTCTGGTGAGCCTCTCCTGTGGAGTTCGTCCAGACCTCCATCGGAATCGACAGATTGACAGCCTACTCTGTAGATTTTGGACTCTGTGTCCCTGCAGTCACATGAGACACTTTTATAAATTTTATATTTGCGAGTGTTCCCTGTTGATTCTGTTTCTCTAGAGAACCCTAACTAATACAACAACCCTACACCCAGTTGCAGCCCTAAACTTAACCCTAAAACCAACCCTAACCCTAACCCTAATCTGAACCCTAACCCTAGCCCCAACCCTACCACCAACCCTAACCCGAAACCTAACCCTAACCTCAACACCAACGGTAAACACTACCCTCAAATTTATACCAACCCTACACCCAAATGCACCCCTAAAGCTAACCCTAGCCCCAACCCTAACCCTAACTGTAACCCTAACCCTAATCCTGACACTGATCTAACCTTAACATAATTTGGTTCAGAAACTGAATAATGAACTTGGTCCACAAGCAAATATGCATATTTTTAGGTTAAAACGGCATTGTCCAACATTTCTAACCTCATTCTTGCTGAAAAAAGTCAGTGAACAGGTTTGAAGAACTGAGTGACATTCTGGTTTCATTCATTGGATACACATCTTGCATGAAAACGAGCATTTTCAGGGAAAACTCAACAATTGCTATGCAAATTCCTTACCTAATACTATTTTGAAGGCTAAGGGACTTATGGGGTCCATTCACTTCCATGCACTTTTTGGTCTGAAAGTAATTTCCTCAGAGAACATTATACTTAACCTAACCTAAACCTAACACTAGCACACCCCACAAGTGTACAACAACGTCAAAACCAACACCCAACAGAAACCTACGTGAAGCTTCTCACCAATCTTAATCACCCCCGAAGCAGAATCCAAATCCTAGCCGTACCAAAGCCGAACTCTAACCCACAACCAAATACTAATGCTTAGCCGATCTTCACCCTGAGCCTAAACCTGAGCCTAAAACTAACATGAATATAATCTGTTTGAAAAACCAAGTAATAATAACATCTGAACACATTTCCAAGCATTTTTCATGGAAAACACCAATGCAAAGTAATGTTACCCAGTTAAATAGGAGAACAGATTGTAAATGTGATTTGAAAGCTCATTGACTTACCAGCTCCAACACTTTCAAGCTGCTTTGTTGGAGAAAAACAGCATTTCTGTGGACTACTCACCTACAGCAATGCAAACCATAATGTAAACCTGTTTTGAAAACTTAGAATGGTCCTGGTTCCATTCACTGGTGTAAGATTTTTTCCTAAAACTGCAATCATTCACAGAGCCCTCATTTAACTTAATTTAAACATGACACTAACGCAACCACAAACACAAACAGAAACCAAAACCCCCAAAGAACCCATACCAGCACAAATCCCAATCTCCAAACACAGTCCCAAAATCGACCCCAAGCCTAACTTCAAGCCAAACCCTCACATTCAACCTAACCCTAACCCTAACCCTAAACCTAGACTCAAACCTACTACCAACACTAACCTGAACCCTAACTCTAAATCCAACACCAACTCTAAACCAAATCCTCAACTTTATACCAATCCTATACTCAACCACAGCACTAAACTTAACCCTAACACCAAACCTAACCTTAAAGAGAAACCTAACTCTAACCCTAACCCTTGCCCCAACCCAAACACCAACACTAACCTGAAACCAAACCACAACCACAACACCAACTCTAAAAAGAACCTTCAACTTTATACCAATCTTACACTCAACCGCAGCCTTAAACTTAACCCTAATACCAACCTTAAACCTAACACTAACCCTAACCCTAACCCTAGCCCCAAACCAAACACCAACGCTAACCCGAACCCTAACCCCAACCCCAACAACAAACCAAACACAACCCTCATCTTTATACCAACCCTACACCCAACCACAGCCCAAAACTTAACCTTAACACCATCCCTAACCCTAACCCTAAACCTAAACCATACCCTAAACCTACCCCAACCCTATCATCAACCCTGACCTGAACCCTAACCCCAACCCTAAAACCAACCCAAAACACAACCCTCAACTTTATACCAACCCTAAACCCAAATGCAGCCCTAAACCTAACCCTAAACCCAACCCTAACCCTAACCCTAAACCCAACCCTAACCCTAACCCTAACCCTAACCGTAACATGAATGCTGACACTGAGCTAGACTTAACATAATTTGTATCAGAAACTGAGGAATGTACTTGATTCATATGCGACCATACATATTTTTAGGTTAAAATGGCATTGTCCAATATATCTCACATTATTCTTGCTGAAAAAATGTCTGTGAATGGGTTTTGGAGAACTGAGTGACATTCTGGCTCCATTCATTTGGATACACGTTTTGCATGAAAACTACCATTTTCACAGAAAACTCAACAATTGCTATGCAAATCCCTTACCCTATACTGTTCTGAATGTAAAAGGAACTTATTGGATCCATTTACTTCCATGCAGTTTTGGACTGAAAGTAATTTCTTCAGAGAACACTATCCTAAACCTAACCTAAACCTAATGCTAGCACACCCTGTAAATGTACAACAACCTCAAAACCAACACCCAACACAAACTTTTGCAAACCTTAATCCCACCTTAAGCAGAATCCAAATTCTAAAGATAGCCTAAGTGGAACTCTAACCCACAAGCAAACACTAGTGCTTGCCCAACATTCACCCTGAACTTAACCCTGAGCCTAACACTAACACGAATATAATCTTTTTCAAAAATTGAGTAATAATATCTGCACACATTTCCAAGAATTTTTCCTGGAAAACACCATTGCAAAGTAATGTTTCACAGTTAAATGGGAGACCAGTTTGTAAATGTATTTTGAGAGCTCATTGATTTACCAGCTCCATTCACTTTCAAGCCCTTTTGTCGGAGAAAAACAGCATTTCTGCATAGCACTCACCTACAGCAATGTTAATCATTGCCTAAACCTATTTTGAAAAGTTAGTATGGTCCTGGTTCCATTCAGTGGCATAAGATTTTTTCCAAAAACTGCAATATTTCAGAGAACCCTCACTTTAACTTAATTTAAACCTGACATTAACGCAACCACAAACACAAACACAAACCAAAACCCAAGAACCCTACCAGCACAAATGCCAATCTCCAAACACAGTCCCCAAATCAACACCAAGCCTAACTTCAACCCATACCCTCATATTAACCCTAACCCGAACCCAAACCCTAAATCTAGCCCCAACCCTACCATCAACCCTAATCTGAACACTAACCCCAACCCCAACCCCAAACACAACACTCAACTTTATACCAACCCAACACCCAACCACAGCCCTAAACTTAACATTAACACCAAACCTTACGCTAACCCTAACACTAGCCCCAACTCAAATACCAACGCTAACCTGAACCCTAACCCCAACCTCAACACCAACCCTAAACCCAACCCTCAACTTTACACCAACCTTACACCCAATCACAGCCCTAAGCTGAACCATAACACCATCCCTAACCTTAACCTTAACCCTACCTGTAACCTGAACCCTAACTCTAGCCCCAAACCTACTGCCAACCCTAATCTGAAATCTAACCCCAACCGCAAAACCAACCCTAAACATTACCCTCAACTTTATACCAACTCTACACCCAACTGCAGCCCTAAACCTAACCCTAACCCCAACCCTAACCTTAAACCTGACCCTAACCCTAACCCTAACCCTGACACTTGGCTAGCCTTAACATAATTTACATCAGAAACTAGGTAATATACTTGGTCCACACGTGACCATACATATTTTAAGGTTAAAACGGCATTGTCCAACATATCACACCTTATTCTTACTGAAAAAAGTCTGTGAACGTGTTTGGAGACCTGAGTGACACTCTGGCTCCATTCATTTGGATACACATCTTTTGTGAAAACCAGCATTTTCACAGAAAAGTCAACAATTGCTATGCAAATACCTTACCTAATACTGTTTTGAAGGCTAAGGGACTTATTGGATTCATTCATTTTCTTGCACTTTTGGGACTGAAAGTAATTTCTTCAGAGAACACTATCCTTAAACTAACCTAATCCTAACAATAGCACACCCTGTAAATGTACAGCAACCACAAAACCCACACCCAACACAAACCTACTCAAAGCTTCTCACCAATCTTAATCCCACCCTAAAAGAATCCAAGTCCTAACCCTAGCCTAAGCTGAACTCTAACCCACAACCAAACACTAATGCTTGCCCAACCTTAACCCTGAATTTAACCCTGAGCCTAACACTAACATGAATATAATCTGTTTCAAAAAACCGAGTAATAATAACATATGCACACATTTTCAAGTATTTTTCATGGAAAACATCATTGCAAAGCAATGTCTCCCAGTTAAATAGGACACCAGTTTGTAAATGTGTTTTTAGGGAGCCCATTGACTTACCAGTTCCATTCACTTTCAAGCAATTTTGTCGGAGGGAAACAGTATTTCTGCAGAGCACTCAACTACAGCAATGCAAACCATTAAGTAAACCTGCTTTGAAAACTAAGAACGGTCCTGTTTCCATTCAACGGCATAAGATTTGTTCTAAAACTGCAATATTTCAGAGAACACTCACTTTAACTTAATTTAAACCTGACACTAATGCAACCACAAACACAAACAGAAACCGAAACCCCAAAGAACCCATACCAGCACAAAAACAACCTCCAAACACAGTCCCAAAATCGACTCCAAGCTTAACTTGGACCCAAACCCTCACACTAAAACCTAACCCTAACCCTAACCCTAACCCTAACCCTAACCCTAACCTTAACCCCAACCCCAACAACAACTCTAAACCTAACCTTCAACTTAAAACCAACCTTACACACAACCACAGCCCTAAACTTAACCCTAACACCAACTCTAACAGTAACCCTAACCCCAACCCAAACCCTAACCCTAGCCACACCCTAGCACTAATGCTAAACTGAACAATAACCTGAACCCCAACACCAACCCTAAACATAACCACCAACTTTAAACCAACCCTACACCCAACTGCAGCCCTAAACTTCACCCTAACACCAACCCAAACCCCAAACCTAACCCTAACCTTAACCCTAACCCTAACCCTAGATCCAACCTTACCATTAACCCTATCCTGAACCTGAACCCTAAACCCAACAACAACCTTAAACCCAACCCTCAACTTTATACCAACCGAACACCCAAACACAGCCCTAAATTTAACCCTAACACCAACCCTAACCCTAACCCTAAACATAACTCTAATCCTAGCCCCAAACCAACATAAATGCTAACCCGTACCCTAACCCAAACCCCAGAACCAACCCTAACCCCAACACTCAACTTTATACCAACCCTACATCCAAACGCACCCCTAAACTTAAGCATAACACCAACCCTAACTCTAACCCTAACCCTAAAGCAAAACCTAAGCCTAGCCCCAACCATACCACAAACTGTAAACTGAACCCTAACCCCAAACCCAACACCAACCCCAAACACTACCCTCATCTTTATAGCAAACCTACACCCAAATGCAGACCATTCTAAGTTTTCAAAACAGGTTTAGGTAATGGTTTAGTGAGATTGATTTGGTGAGATTTGTTTGATGATGCTGTTTTATGCAAAAAAAAAATTAAGGATTTGTGTGGACCATGTACATTACTCAGTTTCTAAAACAAATTACATCAAGGCTAGCCTCACTGTTATGATTAGGTTTATGGTTGGGTTTAGGGTTAGGTTTAAGGTTGGGGATCGGTGTATGGCTCAGGCTAAGTTTAGGGTTGGGTTTAGGGTTGGTGTTGAGGTTGTGGTTAGTGTTAGGGTTAGGGTGCGAGTTAGGGTTGGGACAAGGGTTAAGGTTAGGTTTAGGGTTAGGGTTATGCTGACGGTTTGGGTTGAAGTTAGGCTTGGGGTTGAATTTTGTACTGGGTTTGGAGGGTGGGTTTTGTGCTGGTATTGTTTCTTTGGGGTTTTGCTTTGTATTTGTGTTTGTGGTTGTATTAGTGTTATGTTTAAATTAAGTTTAAGGTAAGGGTTCCTTGAAACATTGTCGTTTTGGTATAAAATCTTATGTACGTTAATGGAAGCAGGACAATCCAAAGTTTTCAAAGAATGTTTAGGCAATGGAACACATAACTGTAGTTGAGTGCTCTGCAGAAATGCTGTTTTCCAACGAAAAAAATGCTGAAAGGTGAATGGAGCTTGTAAGTCAGTGAGCTCTCAAAACACATTTACAAACTGTTCTCATATTTTACAGGGACATCTTACTTTGGAATGCTGATTTCCATTAAAAAATGCCAGGACATATGTGGAGATAATATTCTTACTTGGTTTTTGAAAGAGATTATTTTAATGTTAGTGTGAGGCTCAGGGATAGGTTTAGGGTTAATGTAGGGATAGTTTTAATGTTAGGTTGTTGGTTAGGTTTAGTTTTGTTTAAGGTTTAGGATTTGTAATATGCTGAGGGTCCTATTAGGATTGGTGTGAAACTTCAGGCTGGTTTGGGTTTGTGGTTGGTTTTGAGGTTGTTGTAGATTTATGGATAGTGTAGTGTTAGGTTTAGGTTAGGTTTTGGTTAAGGATAGTGTTCTCTGAAGAATGTACTTTCAGTCCAAAAAGTGCATGGAAGTGAATGGATCCATTAAGTCTCTCAGCCTTCAAAACAGTATTAGGTAAGGGATGTGCTTAGCAATTGTTTTCTGTGAAAATGCTAGTTTTCATGTAAGACATACATCAAAATGATTTTAGCCAGTATGTCACTCAGTTCTCAAAACTCATTCACAGATTTTTTCAAGTAGAATTTGATGAGATTTTCTTGAAAATGCTGTTTTACCAAAAAAAAATTAAGGATGTGTGTGGACCACGTACATTACTAGTTTCTGAAAAAAATTACGTGAAGTCTAGGCTCACTGTTAGGGTTAATGATAGGGATATGTTTAGGTTTAGGGTTAGGTTTGGGGTGAGTGTTATATATAGTGTTGGGAATTGGTGTAGGGCTGGGGTTAAGTTTAGAGTTGGATTTCAGGTTGGTGTTGGGGTTGTAGTTAGTGTTAGGGTTTGAGTTAGGGTGCGGGTTAGGGTTGGGGCAAGGGTTAAGGCTAGAGTTAGAGTTAGGGTTAGGGTGAAGGTTTGGGTTGAAGTCAGGCTTGGGGTTGATTTTGGGACTAGGTTTGGAGGTTGGGATTTGTGCTGGTATTGGTTCCTTGGGGATTCGATTTGTGTTTGTGTTTGTGCTTGCGTCAGTGTTATATTTAAGTTAAACGTAAGGGCTCCCTGAATTATTGCCATTTTAGTATAAAATCTTACACACATTAATGGAAGCAGGACAATCCTATATTTTCAAAGAATATTTACGCATTGGTGTGCATAGCTGTAGTTGAGTGCTTTGCAGAAATGCTCTTCTTCACAGAGAAAATTGCTGGGTGGGAATGAAGGTTATAAGTTAATAAGCTCTCAATTCACATCTAGAAACTGTTGTCATATTTTACTGGGATACATTATTTTGCAATGCTGTCTTCCATTAAAAATGCATGGATGTATGTGGAGATATTATTCTCACTGGGTTTTTGAAAGAGATTATGTTAATGTTAGTGTGAGGCTCAGTGTAGGTTTAGGCTTTGTTTAGGTTTAGGATTTGGATTATGCTTAGGGTGGGATTTGGACTGGTGTGAAACTACAGGTTGCTTTGGGGCTGTTTTTGGTTTTGAGGTTGTTGTAGATTTAGGGGAAGTGGTAGTGTTAGGCTTAGGTTAGTTTTAGGTTAAGGATAGTGTTCGTTGAAGAATGTATTTTCAGTCCAAAAAGTGCATGGAAGTGAATAGATCCTTTAAGTCTCTCAGCATTCAAAACTGTATTAGGTAAGGGATTTGCACAGCAATTGTTGAGTGTTCTGTGAAAAATGCTAGTTTTCAAACAAGACATACATCAAAATGATTTTAGCCAATATGCCACTCAGTCCTCAAAACTCATTCACAGACTATTTTCATGTACAATTTGGTGAGATTGTTTGACAATGCTGTTTTATGCAAAAAAAAAATTTAAGGACATGTGTGGATCACATACATTATTCAGTTTCTTAAACAAATTATGTCAAGGCTAGGTTCACTGCTAGGGTTAGAGTTAGGTGTAGGGTTAGGGTTAGGTTTAGGGTTAAGGTTGGGGTTAAGGTTAGGTTTAGAGTTGGGGATCAGTTTAGGGATAGGGTTAAATTTAGGTTGGGTTTAGGGTTGGTGTTGGGGTTGTTGTAAGTGTTAGGGTTACAGTGTGGGTTAGGTTTGGGGCAAGGTTTAAGGTTAGGTTTAGTGTTAGGGTTAGAGTGATGGTTTGGGCTGAAGTTAGGCTTGGGGATGATTTTGGACTGGGTTTCGAGGTTCAGATTTGTGCTGGTATTGGTTCCTTGGGGATTCGGTTTCTGTTTGTGTCTTTGGTTGCATTAGTGGTTATATTTAGGTTTAAGGTAAGGGTTCCCTGAATTATTGCCATTGTAGTATAAAATTTTATGCCTGTTAATGGAAGCAGGACAAATCTAAGTTTTCAAAGAATGCTTATGCAATAGTGTGCATAGCTGTAGTTGAGTGCTCTGCAGAAAAGCAGTTTTTAAATGAAAACTCAATAAATTGCTATGCAAATCCTTTACCTAATACTGTTTTGAGGGCTAAGAGACTTAATGGATCCATTCACTTCCATGCATTTTGGACTGAAAGTACTTCCTTCAGAGAACACTATCCTTAACCTAAACCAACCTAGAGCCAACTCTAATACCACCCCTAAACCTACAACAACCTCAAAACTAAAAACAAACCCAAACTAACCCAAGGCTTCACAGCAATATTAATCCCACCCTAAGGATAATCCAAATCCTAAACCTAAAAACTAAGCCTAACCATAACCCACAAACTAACACTAATGCTCTCCCTATATTAACACTAAACCTAATCCTGAACCTCATACTAACATTAAAATAGTCTATTTCAAAAGCAGAGGAAGAATAATATCTCCACATACGTTTATGCAGTTTTAATGGAAAACGGCATTGCAAAGTAATGTGTCCCAGCAAAATATCAGAACAGATTTTAGATGTGTTTTGAGAGCTCATTGACTTACAACCTCCAGTCATTTTCCAGCAATGTTTTCGTAGAAAAACAGCATTTCTGCAGAGCACTCAACTACAGCTATGCGCACCATTACCTAAACATTCTATGGAAACTTAGAATGGTACTGCTTCCATTAATGGGTGTAAGACTATTTTTACTAAAACTGCAATATTTCAGGGAACCCCTACTGTAAACTTAACTTAAACATAATACTAACCCTACCATAAACAGAAGCTGAAACCCCAAAGAACAAATAGAGCACTAATCCAACCTCACCACCCAACTCAAAATCAACCCCAAGCCTAACTATCTCTCACACCGTCACCCTAACCCTAACCCATAACCTAACCCTAACCCTTGCCCTAACACCAATCCCAAGCCTAACCCTAACACTAACCACCCAAGACCAATCCTAAACACAACACTAAACTTAACCCCAACCCTACACCCATCCCCAACCCTAAATCAACCCCAACCCCAACCCTAACCTTAACCCTAATCATAACCATAACCATAACCATAACCATAACCATAACACTAACACTAACACTCAGCCTAGCCTTAACATAATTTATTTCAGAAACTTTGTAATGTACTTGGTTCACACATGTCCTCATCTATTTTTAGTGTAAAACAGCATTGTCAAACAAATCTCACCTAATTCTACTTGAAAAAAGTCTATGAATGTGTTTTCAGAACTGAGTGACATACTGGCCAAATCATTTTCATGGACGTCTTGAGTGAAAACTACATTTTCACAGAAAACTCAACAATTGCTATGCAAATCCCTTATCTAATACTGTTTTGAAGGCTGAGAGACTTAATGGATCCATTCGCATCCATGCACTTATTGGACTGAAAATATTTTCTTCAGTAAACACTATTCTGAACCTAAACCTACCCTAAACCTAACACTAACATTACCACTAAACCTACAACAACCTGTAAACCAACAACAAACCCAAAACAACCTGAAGCGTCACACTAATCTGACCCATCCTCAGCATAATACAAATGCGATACCTAAACCAAACCTAACCCTAACCCAAAACATAACACTAATGCTATCCCTACATTAACACTAAACCTAACCCTGAGCCTATCACTAACATTAACGTAATCCCATTCAAAAACCTAGTGAGAATTATATCTGCACATATGTCCATATATTTTTAGTGGAAAACAGCATTGCAAAGTAATGCATCCCGGTAAAATATGAGAAGAGTTTGTAAATGTGTTTTGAGAGCTCACTGATGTACAAACTCCATTCACTTTCAAGCAATTTTTTCATTGAAAAACAGTATTTCCTCAGAGCACTCAACAAGAGCTATGTGCACCACTGCCTAAACATTCTTTGAAAACTGAGAATGGTCCTACTTCCATTAATAGGTGCATGATTTTTTACTAAAACTGCTATATTTCAGGGAACCCTTACCTTAAACTTAACTTAAACATTACATTAACGCAACCAGAAACACACACACAAAGCAAACCCCCGAGGAGCCAATACCAGCACAAATTCCAACCTCCAAACCCAGTCCCAAAATCAATCCCAAGCCTAACTTCAACCCAAACCATCACCCTAACCTAACCTAACCCTTACCCGAACCCTTGCCCCAACCCTAAGCCCACCCTAACCCTAACACTAATCACAACTCCACACCAACACTAAAACCTTCCCTAAATTTAACCCCAACCCTACCCACCCATCCCCAACTCTAAATTTAACTTTAACCCTAACACTAACCCTAACCCTAACTTTAACACTGAGCCTAGCCTTAACATAATTTATTTCAGAAACAGAGTAATATACCTGGCCCACACACATCCTTACATATTTTTAGTGTAAAACAGCATTGCCAAACAAATCTTACCTAATTCTACTTGAAAAAAGTCTGTGAATGTCTTTTGAGAACTGAGTGACATACTGGCTCAAATCATTTTGATGTATGTCTTGCGTGAAAACTAGCATTTTTATCGAAAACTTCTCAATTGCTATGCAAATCCCTTAGCTAATACTGTTTTGAAGACTAAGAGACTTAATGGATCCATTAACTTCCATGCACTTTTTGGACAGAAAGTACTTGCTTCAGAGAACCCTATCCTTAACCTAAACATAACTTAAACCTAACACAAACACTACCCATAAACCTACAACAACCTCAAAATAAACAACAACACCAAACCAACCCAAAGCTTCACACCAATCTTAATCCCACCCTAAGCAAAATCCAAATCCTAACCCTAAACTAAGCCTAACCCTAACCCACAACCTAACAGTAATGCAATCCCTACATTAACCCTAAATCTAACCCTGAACCTAACACTAACATTAAGATAATCTCTTTCAAAAACCAAATGAGAATATTATCTGCACATATGTACCTGCATTTTTAATGGAAAACAGCATTGCAAAGTAATGTATCTCCGTAAAATATGATAACAGTTTGTAAATGCCTTTTGAAAGCTCATTGACTTACAAGCTCCATTCACTCAAAAGCAATTTTTTCATTGAAAAACAGCATTTCTGCCGAACACTCAACTACAGCTATGCACACCATTACCTAAACATTCCTTGAAAACTTACAATTGTCCTGCTTCCATTAACAGGTGTAGGATTTTTTACTGCCGTTACCTTAAACTTAACTTAAACATAACAGTAACACAACCACAAACTCAAACACAAACCAAAAACCCTAGGAACAAATACCAGCACAAATCCCAACCTCCAAACCCAGTCCCAAAATCAACCCCAAGCCTTAATTCAACACAAACCATCACACTATCGCTAACCCTAAACTTAGCCCAACCCTAACCCAACCGTTACCCTAACACTAACCACAATCCCAACCCCAACCCTAACCCCACCCTACACCCATCCCCAACACTAAGCCTAACCCTAACACTGAGCCTAGCCTTAACATAATTTATTGCAGAAACTGTGTAATATACTTGGTCCACACACACCCTTACATATTTTTAGAGTAAAACAGCATTGTCAAACGAATCTCACCTAATTCTACATGAAAAATGTCTGTGAATGTGTTTTGACAACTGAGTGAGTGATACTGGTTCAAAACATTTTGATGTACGTCTTGCTTGAAAACTAGCATTTTCACAGAAAACTCAACAATTGCAATGAAAATCCCTTACCTAATACTGATTTGAATGTTAGAGACTTAATGGGTCCATTCACTTCCATGCACTTTTTGGGCTGAAAATACTTTCTTCTGAGAACACTATCCTTAATCTTAACCTAACCTAAATCTAACACCAACACTACCCCTAAACCTGCAACAACCTCAAAATCGACCATAAAACCAAACCAATCTGAAGCTTCACACCAATCTTAATCCCACTTTAGCATAATCCAAATGCTAAACCTAAACTAAGACTAACCCTTACCCACAACCTAACACTAATGCTATCCCTACATTAACCCTAAACCTAACCCTGAGGCTAACAATAACATTAACATAATCTCTTTCAAAAACCAAGTGAGAATGATATCTCCACATATGTCCCAGCATTTTTAATGGAAAACAGCATTTAAAAGTAATGTATATCAGTAAAATATGAGAAGACTTTGTAAATGTGTTTTTAGAGCTCATTGACCTACAAGCTCCATTCACTTTCAAGCAATTTTTTTGATGAAAAACAGCATTTCTGCTGAGCACTCAACTACAGCTGATGTGCATCATTACCTAAACATTCTTTTAAAACTTAGAATTGTCCTGCTTCCATTAATGGTCGTAAGATTTTTTACTAAAACTACAATATTTCAGGGAACCCTTACCTTACACTTAACTTAAACATAACACTAACTGAACCACAAACTCAAACACACACCGAAAGCCCAAGG